>CAMOHE010039848.1:3829-24742 GCA_946598075.1 Artocarpus hirsutus | reverse complement strand
ATCCCTTTTGATCTGCCTCTAAGCCTCCTTTTCATGCAAAAATAACTTGGGTTAACATCTCCCCTTCAACCCATGAAAAACCCCTTGAAAACTCAATAAAAAGTTTAGAATTTTACCTTAAATCTTGTAAAAATCCTTGGGGCTTGCTTCTAAAATTGTTTTGGGGCTTTTTTCTATAATTTTTGAGGTTGAAAATTTTTCTTGATGCTCACAACAATGGCTGCCGAAGCTTGTGGGGAAAGGAAGAGTAAAATTTGTGATAACATGCATTAAATACATGCTTATCACATTGGATGACTCATGGTAACCTTTATGGTTACCCCTAGGTGTCTTCTTCCTATTGGGCCACATTTCAAGCTTTGGTGGCCCAATCAAATTCAATTGGGTGTCCACTTTGTTGGGCCCAAAATTCACACAGTGTAATTTTTTATCACGTAGTATTTTTCTTATACTGTCGTGGTCAAATCAGTGTATTTCCTATCCTTAGACTGTATAAAAATGTTTAACTTACTTTTCGTTCACTTTTGGAGGCCAATCATAACGTTTTTCGTATCTGTGTTTTCACTTAGCAGTATTCTTATACTGCTCTAGCCTCCTTTCTACCCCAGATTAGGGTTCGGACAACCTCTGTGTCCTAATTGCATTCTAGTCATTCATTCGTTTATACCACAATTTCATAATTAATTGTGATATAAAATTCATTTTATGGATATTATATACAGATTTTTGAGTAATTCAACTCATAAAATCTGTATTTTACTATATCCAACATTTCATCATATTTCTCATAAAATATGTAATCAATGCCGTTTATTCGTACTTTATCGTAATTTGTACAAAAATTACAACTTTTAGAAAAATCACATTTTTTTAAAAGTTAATTCATTAATTAAACCCAATAAAATATTAGGTTTTATTAATGACATTTTCTCGATCATTACATGTCTCCCGCTTTATTTAATCTCCCTTACTCTCTCTTTCCCTCTCACTTTCTTTCTTGTTTCTCTCTCACCATCTCTCTCTTTCTCTTCCCTTTATCCTTTTCTAAATTTCTCACTGGTTTGGGGTTAGAAATCGAAGCTCAAGCTACCAAGAATCCTTGCAAAAAGTCCTTTGAGGTTAGCTCACTCTCCTTCTCTTTTTGAAGTTTTAAAGTTTCAAAGTTTAGTATCCAAAAATTTCAATCATTCTTGAAGTTTCAAATGGCAAAAAGTAGGTTGAATCGAGCTTGGAAAGCTAAAGGAAGCTAAGGCTCAAAATCTCAAATTTTTTAGATTTTGATAGATCAGTAGGCCGGACATGAGCTTTGGCAGGCCGGACTCATAAGTTTGGCAGGTTGGACTCATTTCATCAGCAGGCTATACTTGGGTGGCCAGTAGGCCGAACTTCAGAAGTTCGATAGGGCAGACTAGGGAAATCAGCAGGCCGACTGGGCTACATGAAAATGATTGATTTTCACTCATCTTCACCACTTGAAGCACAAATAAAGACTATGACCTTACAGCATGATTTTGTGAATATTAAAGGCACACTAAGACACCATGAGATATCATAGTATTGTAGAATACTCTAAGTTAGATATTGATGGATCTAGTTCATATCTAAGCTTGTTTGTGGTTCCAAGGTGCTGACGTATAGCGGGACTATGGTGTTTGTGCTCTCATATAGGATAACGAGGTAGGACTCTGGATCCTCTTTCTTTGTTAGTCATTATTTAAAAAGGGTTTTCGCCACAAAGTGTTTTTTTGAAAATGTTTTTAAGGAATGGTTGAGAAGAATTATCAATTACTTTCCATAATTGTTGAATGATGAAATGAACATAATAAATAGAATACTGAATGTAAATGCGAACACTCGGTAATATAAGACTTGAATAATGATATAGAGCTAGATGTGTCATAAGCACCATTTGGAATGATATGTTAGGGCATGACGCTATATTCAGAGATCGGCTCATGTAGAAAGTGACCTTGGAGGTGGGTCTCGAAACCTAGCTAGGCTACTACAGTGGTGATTTTTAATATCTTTGCTAAGAATAACGAGATGTTGGACCGAATTGGTAAGTATGATATCAAAGAAATTGTTATTGTGTTTTATAACCTTCTATTTATGAAAGATTTACATATTAAAGTTAATGTTTTTTAAGCTCGAGCCCTACCGAGCCTTTCGCTCATAGCTTTTATTGTTTTAAAAGTTTCGCCCTAGGTGGTTTGTAGCATAGTGTTAAGTGGGACGCTATTGGATGTACATGTGGAATGTAGGATCTTTCTATCTAGGTTAATTGCTTATCTAATCAAGGCATGTAATGTTTTAGGTTTAGACTGTGGTTGTATCTAGTTATGTTGATACTATATGTGCACAAATGTGAGTCTAGTGTGGCTCAGCTCGTATTTATTAGTTTTTATTATTTTATTTTAGCTGCTTTAAATAAGACGTAACCATTTAAAGGTTTAAAATTTTACTACGTTTTTATAAATAATACCGTTAGTCAAATGGCGAGTTTAATTAAAAATCTATTTAATTATTTTAATTAATCCGTCATGTCACCACCCGGATTGGGGTTCGTAACATATCCTATCTATTGCTCAAATTAAGTAAAGCTCTAAATGGGATAAACTCCTTAGATAGAGTCTGAAAGACCATAGTCATCTGTGTCAGCTCCATTGGTTTAAGCCTTAGTGAGGTAACCTATGACAAACATCATATAGTCCTTCACAGAAGTCCCTGGTCTTTGTTTGCAATTCAAAAGTTTTTGAAGTGCCCCTTGCCGTTTTGTTAGGGCGTGGCCTCCAAACATGTCTTCAAGATTATCCAAGATCTGCTTCACAGGTTAAGCCTGTAGCCCAATCATGCTTGCCATAACATAACAACAGGCCTAATTGTTAGCATCTTTCCAGCAATCATACACTTGAATTTGCTTGTTAATGGAATCTCCCGTAGGCTAGGGAGGACACTGCGTTGTCAGCACAAATTTCAGTTTCTTAAAGGATAGGACAATATTTAGGTTTTGTTTCCAATGATTGAAATTGTCGCTGGTTAATTGGTTTTTATCAAGTATTGATGACAAAGCATTTTTAGACATTTTAATCTATACTAAAGAATCATATACCAATCATAAGCAAACATACCATAATAATTTAGTAAGATAACACAATCATGTAAAACATACAATGTATTTATGTGTCAAAACCTTTAAAAATCACAACCTTGCAACAATAATTTCTAACTTAGAATTTAACAAGCTACCTAGGAGAGACTTTCCAAATTCAATTAGGAACACGAATCTCCTCCTGATTAATATATGCCATTTAGGACGCATATGATCCAGCATATATTAATAATCATTTTTTTAGCCATCTATTTTATTAACAAATCTCCTAGGGGAGGTTAGTAATAAAATTAATATGAGTGTATAACCATCGTTTTGATATTTTATCCATGATTTATAATCACCACCTAGGGGGTCTACAACGATAAATCATGCTAAAATATCTTATCCTCTTAGAGATCCAACATGGTACTCCCTTCCTATGGGTCAAAACCATCATATACTACCTATGGACCAACGATGGAGGCCATAGGTCCTTTCATCGAAAACCTTCTCCCACTCAATCTTTTGAAATCAAGGTTTTATTTTAAGAATATGTATGAACAATTTTTAAGGAGCGGCACTCCCTATTCTATATGACATGTTATTAACATACATAGCAAATCATATTATAATGCAGACAAGCAAAACGATCATGCAAAGCTACGAGCAAAATAATAATAAATAGCCATAATATTATGGTTTTACCCAAGAGAAAAGAAAATGAAGACTACAAGAGATCAATTGAAACATGTTATCAATTCTTCATCCTTGTATCTTCAAGTTGTATCCTTCTTCATGTGTCATCCATCCTCAAGTTTTCAACACTGCATAGATCAAATACTTCACATTTCCAGTCATATCCAAATTTAATGTTTTTGAGAATTGTCCCAAAAAAAAAATCATATCTACACTTAAAAAAATACACTTTTTTTGAAAAAAATAGCTCTCTACTAGCCTGTCGAACTGTAAGTTCAGCCTGCCACACCACAGTCGACCGTGAGTGTCTATCGACCTACCGTCAAAGCCAACATTCTACCCTATGCTACCACGGTTGACCGTAGTATATGTATCGCTATCGACCACGCCCTCACCTAGGCTAAATTTTCTAGAAAATAATTTTAAGGCAGTTTTTCAATTTTTTTTTTAACAATTCAAAAACATAAAATTTAGAGACTCAAGAAATACCTTTGGAACCGATATCATCTATCTTCTAGATCCATCTTCTAGATCTGTCTTCTAAGTCCGTCTTCAAGATTCATCTTTACTCTAAATGATTATTTAATTACAAAACTTTCACAAATTAAAAATTAAATAATAATCCCTAGATGGTGATGATAGACCCCCATCTAATTACATGAAAAACTTAGATACAAATTCTAACCTCTAAGGAACTATAACTGCATAAATTAATTAATTAATAAATAACTAAATAATAATTTAATCAACCATAATTAATTAATAAACATTCACCATATAATCCATGACAATGTATAAATATATATAGAAACCTGAAAGTTCTAACTCTCTAAAAATTAATATTCAAATATAAGAGAGATTAAGATCACAAAATTTATACATATAACATAATTACAAACTTGCAAATTTATATAAAAACCATGTCTCTAATACCAATTGTTGAAAAAATAGTACGCAACGAAAATTTTAAAATTTTTAATTAGAGTATTTTTCAAAACACAAGTTTGATACATTTTATGCATAAATTGTTAGACATGTACGGCCTAAGGAGTAAAAATGTAATAGGTTTTTGGAGACATTTTAATCAATGAAGAGTTTATTTATTATTCATATACTAAATTATTGTCCTATTTACATTCATATTTGTTGGATGTATGATAAGTAAATAAAAGTCTGAGATTGTAGGTCTAAGCCTTTAGAATCAGGCATATGATGGATTAATTATACAGAAGACATGATTCTAAAGGTGACAATCTTAATCATAAGATCCAAAATCAAAGGAATAAAGTTTGGTGCATTATTCATGCAAAGATTGTTATGTTCTCTATATCCCTAATGGGAGATGGTTTGTCTTAGCCATTGGAGGTCGACTCCACAAATAGAAACATTAGTGAATTGTCATAAGTGACGATACATTGGATCAGGACATAAAGTATAATTGAATTGGATTAATAATTTTGTCTTGACAAATCAATTCACTTTAGACAGTCATATATATTGTATCTTAATCTTAAAATGAATAGTGGACCCGTTGTCTTGACTTATGTCTTTTGATGTACCAAAGGGTGACATCCATATTTTATGATGGTATGCATACCAATACATTGACAACAAGACTCTTGATAATATAGACTTATTATTCATAGATACAAAATCTATAGATCCTCTTTAGGAGTTAATGATATCTTCTTATATGCATTATCCTATAATTGAAAAAAATTGAGGGCTCAACCCTTTGCATACATAGGTGTAACCAAATGGTATACCGTCTTTTGATGGTAAGTTTTCTGATGGTGTGATAATATAATGTAAGAGAAAAATAATTGGGAAGGTAAGACATAATTTATCCTTACGTCAATTATGGATATCCTATGGGGATGCAATACATTATGATATATCATGGAGACTTAGCTATTCAGGCTTTGTAATTCTATATAGTTTGAGAGTGTAGCTCTAAGCTTTTAGTAAAATAGCATTAGAGTTGATAATTATGAAATATATGTTTAGGATATTGGGTTTCATAATTATCAGGAGCTTGAATTATATAGGTCCATCAGGTCCCCTTTGCTAGCTCATAATAAATCCTATAACAATACGGCGTGCTTTTCCAATAAATTGGTGACTTATCTTAAATTATCAAATTGGCTGAAATTCAATAGGATTAGATAATTTATGTCCATTTATCTGTTAAATTAATTTTATGAAAATAAATTCAAGATAAACTTGTTGAATTATCAGGAATATTTATTTTCCTAGAAATTATCTAGGTATTATTGTTTTGATCAGATAACTTCTCTATTGGGTTATTTGAATTAAAACTAAGGCTTTATCAAAAGAATCTCGAGTGAGAAATAAAAGATTTACAGGGATCATTTATCATAAGCTCGGTAGATCGGTCTTCAGGTTCGGCCTACCGATGGAGTAAGTTTGGTAGGCCGATCTACCAGTTTGGTTTGCGAATTGAACGATAATTTGATCACATGTTTTTACACGATTTTATCACATATTGATCCAGATTTGAATTTTTGAGGCCTTATCTGATAAGGATTAACCGATAGGTCCAACCTCTATAAATAGGGACTAAGACTCATAAGTTATTTAAATCAATTGATAGATCAAGAGTGAGCACTCTATACTGTGAGTCTTTTGAAATTCCCCTAAGGAGCTATTGTTCACAAATCATGAATTCTAGTTCTAGGTATTTCTCAATTGGTTGAAAGGAGAGTCACTGGGAAAGAGTTGTACGACATGTACCCACATGCATTTCGATCATGGATAGAGAATAGCAAAAAAGACCAGCTAGTTGAGGCTCTTCTAAAATGCCTTTCTCTTCATCGATTACAGGAGTTAGTCAGTAAACAAGATTAGTAAGATCTGGTTAATTTATGTATATAACATGTCAAACTTGTGTTTTGAAAAATACTCTGGTATCAAAAAGTTTTAAATTTTCGCTACATATTACTTTTCCAACAATTGATATTAAAGCCATGGTTTTTACATAAATTTATGATTTTGTGATCATACTGTATGTATAAATTATGTGATCTTGATTTCTCTTATGCTTGAATTTAATTTTTTTACAGAGTTGATACTCTAGGGTTTCTATATATTTATGTTGTCATAGATTATATGGTGAATGTTTATTAATAAATTATGCTTTATTAAATTATTATTTAATTATTAATTAATTATTTAATTTGTGCCGGTTATGGTTCCTTAGATGTTGAAATGTCTATCTAAGTTTTTCATATAATTAGATGGCGGCCTATCATCACCATTTAGGAATTATTATTTAATTTTAAATTTGTAACAATTATGTAATTAAATAATCATTTGGAGAAGATGGATCTAGAAGTGGATGATTGCATTCTACAAGTATTTCCCAAGTCTTTAATTTTATATTTTTGAATTGTTGAAAATAAGATCGAAAAACTACACTAGAAGTGTATTTTTTGGAAAAGTGATTTCTACTCGGTCGATAAGCCAAACATCTAGGTTTGGTAGGCTGATGGTCGCAGAACCACAAGTTGAACCTCTACGTTCGGTAAGCTGCCTAAGGCGTAAAATTCTGATGGGTCTGGCGGCAAGCTGAACTTTCAAGTTCAACAGGCCGATTGGTCATGACCAGTAGGTCGATTGTACAGATCGGCATGTTGGCAAAGAGCTATGAATTTTTGAAAAAGGTGCATTTTTTAGTGAAGTTTTGATTTTATTTTTTGACAATTCTGAGAAACATTAAATTTGGATATGACCAAAAATATGGAGTATTCTATCTATGCAAGATTAAAGGCTTGACGATGGATAATACATGAAGAAGGATTCAATTTGAGATTCAAGAATGAAGAATCGATAATGTGTTTCGATTTATCTCTTGTAATCTTTATTTTCTATTTCCTAGGGTGGGACCATAATATTACGGCTATTTATTATTATTTTGCTTATGGCTTTGGATGATTACTTTCCTTGTCTGCATTATAATATGATTTACTATGTATGTTGATAACATGTCATATAGAATAGGGAGTGCTGCTCATTAATAGTTGTTCATGCATGTCTTTCAAAATAAAACCTTTATTTCGAAAGATTGAGTAGGAGAAGGTTTTCAAAGAGAGGTCCTATGGCCTCCATTGTTGGTCCAAAGGTAGCACATGATGGTTCCGACCCCTAGGAAGGGAGTTCATCATGTACCGGGTTGGATCTCTAAGAAAGCAAGATATTTTAGCATGATTTATTGTTGCACACCCCTAGGTGGTGATTATAAATCATAGATAAAATATTGAAACGATGATTATACACTCACGTTAATTTTATTATTAACCTCTCCTAGGAGCTTTGTTAATATAGTTAATGGCCAAAGAAACGATTATTAATATATGCTGGATCATACGGGTCTTGGATGGCATATATTAATTAGGAAGGGATCCGTGTTCCTGATTAAATTTGGCAAGTCTTCCCTAGGCGGCTTGTTGAATTCTAAGTTGGGAATTATTGTTGTAAGGTTATGATATTTTCAAGGTTTTAACACATAAAAACATTATATATTTTATATGATTGTGTTATCTTACTAAATAAGCAATGGGCCAAGAATAAGAAGAAGAAAAATAAGAACCCAAAGAAGCTCAAATGCTTTTTCTACAAAAAGGTCGGGCACATCAAGAAGAATTACATGGACTTCCTTTCCCGATAAGGTAGGTGGTGCTGGAAAAATAATACACAGCGAAATTTTAAAAATTTTAAATCAGAGTATTTTCCAAAACACAAGTTTGACATGTTATATGTATAAATTAACCTGATCTTACTGACCTTGTATTCGCCGAAAAGCTCCCGAAATCTGTGTAGATAAGTAACGTTCCAGAAGAGCCTCAACTAACTAGTCTTCTTTGCTATTCTCTATCCACGATCGGAATGAGTGTGGGGTCACATAAACAGCTCTTCCTCAAGGTGATTCTCCTTCCAACCAATTGAGAGAACCCAAAGCTAGTGTTCATGATTTGTGAACAAGAGCTCTCAGGAAGTTTCAGATTTTCACCAGCAGAGTATCACTCTTAATCTCTCAATTGATCTTAAATAACTCATGAGACTCACTTCCTATTTATAGAGGTTGGGTCTAGGGTCATTCCTTATCAGATAAGGTCTCAAAAATTCGAAACAGAATCAAATTCGGATCAATATCGAATAACATACGCGTAAAAATGTGTGAAAATGCGTGATTTTTAATTCGCGCATAGGCAGGCCGAACTTTTCCATAGGCAGGCCGAACTTGCCCCATCGGCAGGCCAAACTTTAGGATCGACATGTCGAACTGCCGAAATAAAAATAACGTGAATCTTTTATTTTCCACCCGAGATTCTATAGGATAAAGCCTCAATTTTAATTCAAATAACCCAATAGAAAAGTTATCTAATTAAAACAACTTTATCTAGATAATCTCTAGGATAATAAATAGATTCCTAATAATTCTACAAGTTTATCTTGATTTAATTTATCTTAAATTAAATCAACTGATAAACAGACAAGAATTATCTGTTTCTAATAATTCAATAAGTTTATCTTGATTTAATTTTATCACAAAATTAATTCAACCGATAAACAGACATGGATTATTTGATTCTTCCAAATTTCAACCAATCTAATAAACCTGACATAAGTCACCAAATAATTAGAAAAGCATGCCGTATTGTCACAGGATTTTGTGAGCTAGCAAAGGAAACCAAATGAACCTATATAGTTCAAGCTCCTGATAATTATGAAACCCAATATCCCAGATATACATTTCATAATTATCAACTCCAACGCTACTCCACTAAAAGCTTGGAGCTACACTCTCGAACTTTATAGAATTACGAAGCCCGTATAGCTAAGTCTCCATGACATATTATAGTATATCGTATCCTCATAGGATTATCCATAATCGGCTTAAGGACAAGTTCTGTCTTGCCTTCCCGATTATTTTTATCTTACGTTCCATTATCTCACCATCGAAAAACTTACCATCCAAAGACAGTATACCATTCGGTTACACATATGTATCCAAATGGTTGAGCACTCCAGTTTTTCAATTACAGGATAACGCATATAAGAGGATATCACTACTCGTAAAGAGAGGCTATGGATTCCATATCTATGAATAACAGGTCTACGTCATCAAGAGTCATGCCTCCAACGTACCAGCATGCATACCACTATTAAGATGTGGGTGTCACCCTTTGGCACATCAAAAGACACAAGTCAAGACAACGGGCCCACTAGTCATCTCAGGATTAAGATGTAATACAAATGATTGTCTAAAGTAAATTGATTTGCTAAGACAGAATTATTAATCCAAATCAATTCAGTTTATGTCCCGATCCAACACATTGTCACCTATGACAACGTGCCAATGTTTCTATTTACGGAGTCCACCTCCGATTGTCAAGACAAATCATCTCCCAATAGGAATATAGACAACATAACAATCTTCACATGAATAAAGTGCCAAACTTTATTCCATCGATTGCGGATCTTATGTTTTAGACCGACACCTTAAGAATCGTGTCTTCCGCATAATCTGTCCATCATATACCCAATTCTTAAATGTTTAGATCGACAGTGTTAGACTATTGTTTGCTTATCATACATTCAACAAATATGAACGTAAAGAGGACAAGATTTGGTATATATAAATAATAAATTCTTTATTGATAAAAATGTCTCCAAAAATATATTATATTTTTACTCCTTAGGGCATACATGTTTAACAGGTGTCATCTTTTGGTTATTCAAACTTGTTTGGTTGAAGAATCCAGTGACAATTGGGTCATAAATTCTAGAGCAACTAATCATGTTTGTATTTCTCTGCAGGGGTTCAAAGAAATGAGAAATTTGCTATATGAAGACTTCACGTTTTGGATGGGCAATGGATCCTTAGTGTTGGCTAAAGCAATGGGAGACATCATCTTTATTTTGATAATTATAGGAGTTTATTTTTGCGAGATTGTTTTTATTTCTATAGCTTGTCTATTTAAAGACTCTTATGTAGTTTCTTTTAATAATAAAGCAGTGATTTGTAAAAACAAATTTTTTATCTATAATAGATGGATAAAAAATAATCTATATTTTATCAAACCTAAGATAAACTTACTGCTAAACATTGAGGTTAATGATAATAACTCTAAAAGACTTAAAACTTCTTACTTTAATAACACTTATCTTTGGCACTTGCACCTTGGTCATATTAACCTGAATAAGATTCAAAGGTTGGTAAGGGATAGACCATTAAGTCACTTAAAGGTGAAATCTATACCACAATATGAATCTTGTTTGGAGGGTAAAATTACCAAAAGACCATTTGGGTCTACGAGCAATAGGCCCAATGGGGTTCTAGAACTTGTGCATAGGGAGTTTTGCGATCTTATGAACATCTGGGCACGAAAAGGGTATGAGTTTTTTGTCACTTTTATTGATGATTACTCAAGGTATGGGTATGTGTACCTTATGCACCACAAAAGCAAAACTTATGACAAGTTTAGGGAGTTTTGGGCTGAAGTGAAAAAGCAATTTGGTAGACCCATAAAGGTACTTTGATCCAATCGAGGTAGTGAATACCTTTCTAATGAGTTCTTGGGACACTTATTAGAGAATGGGATTCTATTCCATTGGACTGCGCCAGGCACACTAGAGCAAAATGGCATAATTAAAAGAAGGAATAGGACTTTGTTGGACATGGTAATGTCCTTAATGAGTTATTCATCATTGCCTTTATCCTTTTGAGGATATGCACTACAAAACGCATGTTATCTTTTGAACAATATGCCTTCAAAATCAGTTCCTAAAACTCCTCTCGAGTTGTGGACAGGTTAAAAGACATCCTTCAATCATATTTGCATATGCGATGTTCGGCCCATGTCTTGTTTAAGGAAGCGAATAAGTTGGAAGTACGTTCAAAAGTTTGTGTGCTTGTAGGATATCCAAAAGGGACTAAAGGGGGTTATTTCTATAACCCAAAGGAAAATAAAGTTATGGTTTCAACTAATATAACTTTCCTTGAGGAAAGTTATATGGAAAAGTTACATGGATGACTTTAAGCCTCGAAGCAAAGTGGTGCTTGAGGAGTTAAGGAGTGATTCAGTCACTTTGGGGGTTCCCAACAAAACTGTTTAATTAGTGTAGAAAAACCAACCAAACAGGAACAACAACCTACGGGGCTTCGACATAGTGGGAGGATCAGGTGTTAACTCGAGAGGTATATGTTCAATGGTGAGGCCTTCTTTGCTGAACTGATTGAACATGACAGGGATCCTTACACTTACGAAGAGGCTATGGAAGATATTGATTTGAAACTCTACATAGAGGCCATGAACATAGAGATGAAGTCTATGGAGGCTAATTGGGTCTGGGAACTTGTAGATCTTCCTGAAGGGTTAAAACCCATAGGGTGTAAGTGGATCTATAAGAGAAAGAGAAGAATGGATGGAAACGTCAAAACCTATAAAGCTAGACTTGTAGCTAAAATACACACAAAAGGAAGGAATCGATTATAAGGAAACCTTTTCGCCTATAGCCATGCTAAAGTCCATCCGCATTCTTTTGTTCATGGCTGCCACTCTCAACTATGAGATTTATCAGATGGATGTCAAGATAGCCTTTCTAAATGGTTATCTTGATAAGTCCATTTATATGGAACAGCCAAACCAGGTCAAGGCTAAGGTGAAGAGGGTAAGGCTTATAAGCTGCTAAAGTCAATTTATGGTCTTAAGCAAGCTTCCCGTTCTTGAGCATAAGATTTGATCAGGTGATCAAGACTTATGTGATATGAACCCTGCCGACTAACACGATAAAACCCGACATCAAATCTGGAATCGAACCCCTAATCCCTTAAGACACACGTTTGTTGAGCCTTGGTCCGTAATCTAATAAGACACGAACCAAGAACCATGGATAGGAAGATGCCACACCTAGAATTGCAAGAACACTTAAAACTCTAGATGATAAGTCAGTTTGTTGAATACCACAAGTTTAATCTTGATAAGTTCAAGAGTCTTCTTAAGAAAACAAGAAGAACGCAAGAAAAACCTCACCAAACTCGTGAATGATGATCTGATTTCCTTTTTTTAAAATAACAAAGTGTTTGCAAATATATGGGAACGATTTTCAGCCCAAAAAAAATCCCTAAGTGAATGCTGACTTAGAAATCCCTTAATTGGCACTTTCTCATGCGAGATTAAGCCCTAAAATCTGAACTTGGCTGGCTGTAATCCAACAGAAATAACATAAAAGCAAAGTAGCTAATTTTATCTCTTAAAATGTGCCTAACCTAATCTAGAAAAGGAAAAATATCTAGGTTTGTTTTCGTGCCTAACAAAACCGAATTTGACAACTAAGAAAATACTAAAATTACATTAGAAAAATAAATTGATGACAAGGCTTGAACTTGATGACATGGCGCCCACGTGTCGATCCAAAATAGAAAGGTTTTTCAAAATTACAAATCTGACAAATTAGCCACACAATTTATTGGGATCATGCACCATCATCAATGTGAATCTTCTAAAACCTTGGTCATAGTGGCTAGGCTCTCTTGAGATTGATTTGGGCCTATGTCGTGGTTCCATTTATATGACACGTTGCAAACTTGTTGAATGAGCCTGTTCAATGCCTCTTTGAATTGCTTGGCCTTAGATCTTGTGATTGGACCACTTGAACAGCTTAATGGATCATGAACATGACTCCAAACTTGTACAGCTCCATTGCTTGCATCATTCTCCCCCTCTTGAAAAGAATTTATCCTCAAATCGTCATCTGCATCAAAAGGAGTTAAGTCAGAAACATTAAAACTAGCACTAACACCATACTCACCTAGTGAATCAAGTTTGTAGGCTTGTCATTAATGCGTTCCACCACTTGAAATGGTCCATCACCCCTCCAAAGGAGTTTTGAATGCCTTTGTTTGGGGAAACGTTCCTTTCTTATATATAGTCACATCCAATCTCTTGGTTCAAACACCACCTGCTTGCGGTCCTGATTGGCTTGTCTTGCTTATTGCTCGATACGCTTCTCCATGCTTTGTCTTGCCTTCTCGTGAATTTGCCTAACAAAATCAACTTTTTTCTTGCCATCTAAGTGAACTCATTCGTTCAAAGGTAAAGGAGTTAAATCCAAATGAGTCAATGGATTAAAACCATAAACAACTTCAAATGGTGAAAACTTAGTTGCAGAATGAACACATCTATTATAAGCAAATTCAACATGCAGCAAACAATCTTCCCAAGTTTTCAAATTCTTTTAAATGACAGCACGTAATAGAGTAGATAAAGTCCTGAGAAAATAATAACTTAGTCCCCAACTTTGCCCACAAGGTCTTCCAAAAGTAACTCAACAACTTTGCATCTCTATCAGAAACAATACTCCTAGGCATGCCATATAACCTAACAATCTCCTTGAAAAACAAATCGGCTATATGTGATGCATCATCGGTTTTATGACATGCAATGAAGTGTGCCATCTTAGAAAACTTATCAACTATCACAAACACAGAATCTCTCCCCCTCTTAGTCCTAGGTAATCCCAACACAAAATCCATAGAGATGTCAACCCAAGGTTCTCTAGGAATAGGAAGTGGCATATATAACCCATGTGGTTGCAGCCTAGACTTAGCTTGTCTACATGTAATGCATCTCCCACAAATCCTCTCAACATCACGCTTCATATGTGGCCAAAAGAAATGCTCATGCAAGACACCTAAAGTCTTAGCTACTCCAAAGTGACCCAACAACCACCATCATGTGCTTCTCTAACTAATAACTCACGAAAAGAAGAATGAAGAATGCAAAGTTTATTTTCTCGAAACAAGAAACCCTCATGTATGTAGTATTTCCCACATGCACCCTTTGTGCAATCTTTAAGCACAACTCCAAAATCAGAATCCAATATATACAATTCTTTAATGTACTCAAATCAAGCAACTTAGCATCAAGGGTTGAAAGTAAGGCATACCTGCGAGATATTGACTTTCACATGTAAAAAAAAAAAAAAAAAAATTACAGTGTAAAACTATCACATGCTACAATTTTTAGTTTAAAAGTTTTAGTTCTAACCATACTTCTCAAACACCCAAATAGACTTATCACGAAAGTGGTAACAAATTCATAGTGAAAGAATTTGTTAAAGAGAAGCAAGCTCTATCCTGAACAATAATAATAATGGTGGGTCTCTTGTCACATATTCTTGTAGCCTTGTATATTCACGTGTAAGCGTATAGTTGTCCACCTAATGTACAATGCTACAATCCGTCAACAAGAGAATAAGAATCAGAAAATTTCTTATTCTCGAACAATAATAATAATAATAATAATAAATTATTATTATTATTATTTCATACCACAGACTTCTTGCTATAATTTCCACTCTCGACTTGTTATTTTGTTCTCTCGGGTGCACTGCAAGATTAAATCCAAGTATGAGTGAGCTTTAAATATGATTCTTCATTCTCCTACTTATAGTTTCTATCTACATATAAAGAACGATAATTAGGTAATAACCCCTCAATATAGTTCCCTCTCTTTCATTATTGATCAAAAAAACATAAAAACACACACACACAATGGAACCTAGAGGAAGTGCTAAATAAAACGTCCAAAGCTTGTACCTCTGATTATAGAAATTAGAATATTTCAAACAATACTCCAAATAAAGAGTAATTTGAGAAAGAAAACAGTGGGACCGTCTCATATACAAAAACTTAGAAACTCAACGCAATAGCAAACAAGATCAAACTCTAGGAAAGTCAGGATTAAATGGTGTGAAGTTCCTGAAGCTAAAGAAGTAAACAAACTGGAAAAGGTATTTCTAAACAAGCCTTCGTCTTTCTCAATCTTGCATAGATTAGTTCTAATTTAAGCATAATGCAGCAAAACCACCAACTTTTTTTAGTAAGTAGCAAAAGCTGTTAGAACAAAACTGTGATGAAAACCATCATCACCCAGGATCATTCATGTCAAATCATCAAGAATATTAATAAGATGCAGAAGCTAACCTGAATCCATTGATTGAATATGATTCTTGAGTCCTTTGGTTGAGGATCTTCCAAGTCTGGCACGTAAATCCTCCTTTCAGAATGCTTTATTATTTGTCTGTAGGTGGGGAACAGAAAAATAATGTATGTACTGACTTGGGGACCACAACCCCTTTATATAATTGCTAAACCCTAGCAATTATCCTTAATTACCAATTTAGCCCATCATAAAATTGGTAATTACCCTTTTGGTCTCTACACATAGGAGGCCCACACTTAATGATGCATTAAAAGCCCAAAGCCCAAATTGATCACTTTTAATTGGGCAACCTTATTTGAAAGCCTTTAATTCATATTTATTTAATATATTAGCCCATATATTGGATTTTGATCCAACAATCTCCCACTTGGGCTATATATGAAACTTTACAAATATGAATTATACCTTATGAGCTCATGAATTTTGCTATCAAAACCTTATGCATCTCAACAATCTTGTCCATTAACTATATTAATATAGGACCAAAGCGATCTTCATTACGTATGTCGTAACTAGACCCATCAATGATCACATATACCAATACAACTAACGACAAGATCAAGCATGGATGTGTAGCATGGAAATTTCATGCAATGTGATCATAACATGCCTATTTCCAACTGGTCCACCTGAAAACCTTAGTGAGATTAAATCATACCAAAATCAGAGTGTGAATAAACTGAAACTTTATTTTTGCAGAAAATAACCTTAAAATATTCATAAACTAAAATAACTGAAAATGTCTATATCAAAAGAGCATTTAAAATTACAAACTCCCACTAAAACTGAATATCCTGAAATGATATAACACCCATACGAGCAGTGTGCTCATGAAACATTTTAGGTGGCAATCCCTTAGTAAGCGGATCCGTAACCATGGAGTTTGTGCTGATGTGCTCTATAGACAACTGTCCACTCTGAACTCTTTCTTTCACAACCAGGAACTTGATCTCTATATGCTTTGACTTCGTCGAGCTCCTGTTGTTGTTGGAATATAAAACTGATGACTTATTGTCACATAATAACTTAAGTGGTCTTTGAATACTGTCCACTATGTGTAGCCCTGTGACAAAATTTTGCAGCCATGTTCCATGATTGGATGCCTCATAACATGCTATGAACTCTGCCGCCATTGTAGAAGATGCTATAAGAGACTGTTTAGCACTCTTCTAAGAGACAGCACCTCCAGCTACAAGGTAGATATAGCCCGACGTAGATTTCATACTATCTTGGCATCTAGCATAATCAGAGTCAGTATACCCAATGATCTCAATCTGTTCCGACCTCCGATACGTGAGCATGTAGTCCTTTGTTCTCTGTAAATACCTCAAGACTCGTTTGGCTGCTACCCAGTGATCCTTTCTAGGATTGCTTAAGTACCTGCCCAACATCCCTGTAACGTATGCAATATCCAGTCGTGTACAAACCTGAGCATACATCAGACTCCCTACTGCTGACGCATAAAGAATCTTCTGCATTTCCTTAACCTCAAAATCATTCTTAGGGCACTGATTGAGACTAAACTTGTCTCCCTTAGCTATAGGGGTATCACCTGGTTTACAATCCTGCATGCCATATCTTTTGAGAACCTTTTTGATATAGCCCTTTTGTGATAATCCTAAAATACCCCGAAAGCGATCTCGGTGTATCTGTATACCCAGCACAAAAGAGGCGTCACCAAGATCCTTCATCTCAAATTTCTTTGATAGAAATCTCTTGGTTTCGTGCAATAAGCCTATATCGTTGCTGATAAGCAAAATGTCATCGACATATAAAACCAAGAAAATATACTTGCTCCCACTAAACTTGTGGTATATACAATCATCGACCAAATTCATCTCAAAACCGAATGAGATGATAACTTGATGGAATTTGTAATATCACTGACGAGAAGCTTGCTTAAGCCCATAGATGGATTTTTTTAATTTGCAAACCATCTTCTTTGCATCTCCCGACACAAAGTTTTCCGGTTGCACCATATAGATTGTTTCATTAATGTCGCCATTGTGAAAAGCAGTCTTAACATCCATCTGATGGAGCTCAAGATCAAAATGTGCCACTAATACCATTATAATCCTGAAAGAGTCTTTCGAAGAAACAGGAGAGAAAGTCTCTTTATAGTCGATGCCTTCTTTCTGTGTAAAGCCTTTAGCGACAAGACGAGCCTTATATCTCTCCACATTGCCTTTTGAATCCCTCTTGGTCTTAAATATCCATTTGCAACCAATGGGTTTCGCACCTTCAGGCAATGGGGCAAGATCCCAAACGTCATTGTCCTTCATAGACTTTATCTCTTCATTCATGGCATCAATCCACTCTTGAGATCTAGAACTTTCCATGGCTTGATGGAAGTTGATAGGATCATCTTCTAGCACACCAATGTCATATTCATGTTCTTGGATAAATACAATGTAATCATCTAACACCACACTTCTCCTTTCTCTAGTGGATCTCCTTAATGGCATATGTTTTTTAGGTGGTTGAGTTTGTTCTTCTGGAACAATTTCTGAAATGGGAGGTTCTCCGACATTGTCTTGATTTGGGTCTGCTTTTTGAACAATGTCAGGATTAGTAACCTAATCAATGTCAATAACAGCTATGGGAATATCAACATATTCCTCTTCAAAGATAAAGTCCCTAACAATATCCCCCCTACAAACTCGACATCCTCAAAGAACCGGGCATTTTTCGTCTCAAAAATTGACTTAGTTGTGGGATCATAAAACTTGTACCCCCTAGATCTTTCAGAGTATCCAATGAAATAACAACTAACCGTCCTTGAGTCCAGTTTCTTTTCATTAGGCCTATAAGGCCTTGCCTCAGCTGGACATCCCCAAACATGCATATGCTTTAGACTAGGCTTCTTGCCCGTCCAAAGTTCGTAAGGGGTTTTGGCAGTTGCCTTAGTTGGAACCCTGTTAAGGATATATGCTGCAGTTTTAAGCGCATCTCTCCAAAGCAATTCTGGTAAGGTAGAATGAGAAATCATACTCCTCACCATGTCCTTAAGCGTCTTGTTTCGTCTTTCAACAACACCATTCATAGTGGGCGAACCCGGCATAGTGTACTGTGGGACGATACCACTTTCCTCTAGGAACTTAGCGAACGGTCCTAGACGTTGTTCACCTGAACCATCATATCTACCATAGTATTCACCACCACGGTTAGATTTGATGCTTTTAATCCTTTTACTAAGTTGGTTTTCAACTTCAGCCTTATAATTTTTGAACACATCCAGCGACTGTGACTTTTCATGAATGAGATATATATAGCCATATCTGGAAAAATCGTCTATGAACGTTATGAAATATTGTTGACCATTCCAAGAAGCTGTAGGGAATGGCCCACAAATATCTGTATGTATAAGTTCTAAGATGTCCAAAGTCCTATTGGCTTCAAATCTCTTTTTATTGGTTTGTTTCCCCTTAATACAATTAACACAAATATCAAAATCAGTAAAATCTAAGGGGTCGAGAATTTCGTCTAACACAAGTCTTTCTATGCTCCTTCTAGAGATATGACCCAATCTCTTGTGCCATAACGTAGCTGAATTCTCATTGATTAATTTTCTCTTTATACCTCGTGTACTTAATTGCAAGGATTCATTAAATGAGGCAATTGTATGAAGTAAATAAAGATTATCGGAACCTGATAAAGAACCAGAACCAACTAATTTTGAATCATGAAACAAACTAAATTTTTCATTTCTAAATGAACAAGTATAACCAGATTTGTCCAAAACAAAAATAGAAATTAAATTTCGTCTAAAAGACGGTAAAATAAATGTTTCATCAAGATCCAAATAAAATCCAGTCTTTAACAATAATCTAAATTTTCCCATTGCTTCTACTTCAACTTTCTTGCCATCGCCTACGTAGATGTATCTTTCACCATCATTTGGCTTTTAGCATCTCAGGCATCCTTGCATAGACACACTGATATGAGTGGTTGCACCAGAATCCATCCACCAAGTGTGTTCAGGTACTGAAGTTAAATTGACCTCAGAATAAACCAAATTAAGAAGCATACCTTTTCTGGCACGCAAAGCGTGATAATTGGTGCAATGCTTCTTCTTATGCCCTGCAGCTCCACAGAAGAAACAACCCATGCCTTCCGGATCAACTGGTCTCTTTTGTTGTTTCTTTTGAGGTGCTGTAACTGCAGCTTCCTTATCCTTCTTCCTTTTCTTCCCTTTGTCCTTGGAAGTACTAGCAAAGTGAGCACTCTCTGTCTTTTCTTGCTATAGCCTTTCCTCTTCTTGCACACAATGTGAGATGAGCTCATTAAGAGACCAAGTCTCCTTTTGGTAGTTATAGCTCACCTTGAACTGACTGAATTGTGCAGGAAGAGATATAAAAACAAAATGCACTAGCAAGTCCTCAAAAAGGTCAAGCTTAAGTGCTCTCAATTTTGAAGCAATGTGAGACATTTCCATGATGTACTCCCTGATGTTCCCTTTACCTCTGTATCTCATTTAGATAAGGTTTGCCAAAAGTGTACTTATTTCAGCCTTTTCATTTTTGGCAAATCTCTTCTCAATGTCCTCAAGGAACTTTTTGGCTGTCTTTATCGTTTCCGATATAGTGCCCCTGAATGCTTCTGGAATGGCCTTCTTCATGACCATCATACACATGCGATTTGACTTCTCCCACCTTTCCATGTCCCTCTTTTGATCAAAAGAACTTTTATCTATAAGAGGTGCAGGAGAAGGAACCCTTAATGCAAGGTCGAGATCCATGACTCCGAGAACTATTAGGAGGTTCTCTTGCCATGATTTGAAGTTGCTACCATTCAACATAGGAATTGAATTGATGTTGGCAGTAATATTAGAGGCAGAACTTGTAGCTGAAACAAAGAACAAAACAAACAAACCCAAAACAAGCTCACATAAGAATCCGTAATAACAATAATAAATCCAAACACTGAAAATCAATTGTAAGTGATATCTTGGTGTAGTAATCAAACACTGACAATAAAAACATGTCAAATAATAAATCTTCCTTTGGGCCGATTTATTATTCACATGTAAAACCGAATAATCATCACGTATTTATTACCATAGGTGTACATGCAATTCTGTCAAATATTGCCTTCCTT
>CAMOHE010039847.1:0-52089 GCA_946598075.1 Artocarpus hirsutus | reverse complement strand
TTTGTACATGATGATTGTAGAACTTGTTCCTAGCGGGCACTGACACATCATCAAGTACAGTAGAATGGGCTATTGCAGAACTCATCCGACACCCCAAGATATTGGCCCACGTTCAAGAAGAACTTGACCACGTCGTGGGCCGAGATAGGCTCATGAGTGAACAGGACCTAGCCCAATTGACCTACCTCCAAGCCGTGGTGAAGGAGACGTTCCGGCTCCACCCCTCCACCCCCCTGTCTCTGCCACGGATAGCAGCTGAGAGTTGTGAAATTAATGGCTACTACATCCCGAAAGGGACCACTCTCTTTGTCAACGTGTGGGCCATAGCACGTGACCCAACAGAATGGGTTGATCCACTAAAGTTTAGGCCTGAAAGATTCTTACCAGGTGGCGAAAAGGCCCAAGTAGATATCAGGGGGAACGACTTCGAAGTGATACCATTTGGGTCCGGACGTAGGAATTGTGTTGGCATGAACTTGGGCCTGCGAATGGTCCAGCTCCTAACTGGGAGCCTGGTTCACGCATTCACTTTCAACCTGCCTGATGGGTTGAAACCAGAAGAACTCAACATGGATGAAGCATATGGGCTAACATTACAACGGGCCTCACCGTTACTAGTTCACGCTCAACGCAGGCTAGCCCAACACGTTTATCAAGCATGATTGTTGGGTAAGAGTTAAACATTTTAGTCAGTTTAAATACGCAAACAAAGCTAAGGGCTTGATCCAATATGATTGTTAATCATGGTCAGGCCTCTCAATAAACATTCTCCTTCATGCCAAATGTGCCCCCAATAAAGTTAAGGTTGATGCCATATGATTTATATTTCTGTGTTAATGATTTGATATATATATATATATATATATATATATATATATGCAATATGTGCAACAACAAGACAATCTTCTAACATGTGTTTTTTTATCTAGTGCTTTTTTTTTTTTAATAATGGCATTGTCTATTTTAATCACATATATAACCAATTATATCTTGTGGTCACTAAAAGCTGCTCAATAGACCGTCCAATCTCATAACCAGTTCATTACGAATTTTAATTCTGTAGTCATTAAAATGATTGGTCATTGTCGATTTCATAATGTGGTCACTAATGCCCGTTCTCAATATAAATATATATATATATATATATATATATATATTCAATATTTAATTTAATGATTGGTTATTACAAATGTATTTTATTTCTGTGTGATTCTAAATTAATTATTAATAAAACAACGTAATTTCTGCCATTGGAAGACGGAATAGTAATCCATTTAAAAAAAGATAGAATGATAATTAGATTAGGCCATATTTTTATTGCCAATTGCAAAGCTAATCAATAATTTATGAAATTCAAACGCTTGTAATTTATCTTTATCCCACTCAAATCCAGGTCATTAATAGGTGATTGACTGATTAAAATAGTTACAATTTACTAGTAATATATCGTATTATTAAATAGCATTGATGGCCTTAAAAAAAAAAAAAAAACCGTTTTATTACATGCGTTCGGAAAAAATTATTATTGTCTTCACAATTAAATAAAATATTTAGGTTTGGCGGATATTGAATTTACTTCTCAAAGAGGACATTTAAATTTTCAACTATTAATATTCGGCCATATTATACTTAGGTGAAATGATATTTAAATTTGTTTTCCTTCTCTTCCTAGTTGGTGATATTTTGAAAGATTAGTCTAATTTGACCAAAAAACAATTCCCTTAGGACTTGTTAGTTGACTGTCAAGATGTTTCTCGAGCAAAGAAAATTGTTGAGCTAGAATGTTCTTTGTATAATACGAATGAATATTATAGCCAATATACTACTTAGTTTGCATAAATTATATACATTTCTATTAGGTGGTTTGAATTTCTTTTTATAGTTATTTTACTCTCCAGATGAGAAGCTAGAGTCATATTGCCCATATTCAAGAATTCACTCAGACCAATGCAAATACCCAAGCAGAAGATCACAACTTAATTATTAAAAAAGAATGATTGGGATCAATGTGATCCTACATCCATGGGCAGACAGTCAAGAATTTCGTAAAAAGATCAAGTTTACAAGCCCTCGTAATTCTCTCCAAAATCAATAAAAATATTATCGAAAATAGTGGACAAACTTGGAATTTTTTTTTTGAAAACCTTTTAATTCATAAACAACCACACGTTTATACGCATCAAAAATGGCAGCTGACAAATATTTACAATGATTTACACCTTAAAATGAAATGCTGCCTGAACCGTACTTATAACAATCAAATAGTAATTATAAGTACCAAAATATGAAGTTTAAATAAAAGTGTGCCCACGTAAGATTAACGGTGTCCATATACACAAAGTCATGAGAATGGAGAGCATGCCAGTTGACCTCAAATCAACACTACTGAGATGTACCTTTATTTGCATCACAAGATAAATATGAGTTAATGCCCGCTAAGTAGAAACTATACAATTCAATATAGTGGCATCATGTATGAGTGCATAAAATTTCTACCATACCTACCATATCATAAAAACATTTAATACATGCATAGTTATGTACACTAAAGTCGCCTGCCTAGGCCTAATTTTAAGTATATGCATACATACTAACAAACCTTCACCGAGCAACAGTGTCTTAGGCTATGCCATGAGACACTATAGTCTTCCAACCCTAAGAACTACAAAGAGGTATGAAAAATGGTCTCAGGTTATCCCATGAAACTACTTGAGAATTAAGGCCACTTAAATGCTGACTACATAGCGCACATACAAACAATCTTTTTCGCATAGTATAATGATTTTTTTCAAAAAACTATACATGTGCCTTTATGCCATGAATGCAAGTGAAATAATAAATCATATATATTACAACAATCTTTGTGATGCAGTTGAAATAAATTTTTACTTACTTCGTATGGAAATAGAAAGCCAGGAGTGGAAGACGCCAGTGTCCTTGTCGAGTCAGATGTGTTAAACTTCTTATTAGTGATGTTCATAATCGTGAAACCATTTTAAAGTACATACATAAAAGTTTAAATCTTCTCGTAAGCATTATAATAAGAAATTATTTGTCAACCATGGCATCGTAATTTTTTTTTTTTTTTTAAGTTCATATGAACTTCTATTAATTAAAACTAAAGTCCAAAAAAATAAACGGTCCAGAAAGGTAAAATTTCTTTTGGTTATAAACATAGATATAAATATATATGTATATACACACACGTAAATAGATATGCTCAAAATGGTGAGAAACAACATATTCGTAAAAGAATTTATATATATATTGCCCAAGGAGAATCGTAGGAAAGATTGTGGACTTCAATTAATATCCAAAAGCAATTGTCTACTTGTTCCACTAACATGCATACCTCATAGACCATGAATCTCCTATCAATACTTAATATAAGTAAAGAAATGTTTACAATGGTTTATTATGTCAAACATCTAACTTGCATGTAACCAAGGTCCAGAAGCAAAAACTAAAAGGAAATCTAAATAAAAATAATATACTTATATGTAGTCAATATTTTTCCGAAATTGACCCAAGTTCACATTAAGAAATAACATAATTAATAAAAGAAATTGGTACAAATCACTTGCAAATTGGGAAGACTCTCATATATAAAAATAAATATTTGTCAATATATACGAACACATCTAGGTAATTACAAAATCATGAATTAGAAAGAAAAATACATGAAACGGATTCAATTAACATAACCATACAAATTTAATAGCATATAAAGGATTTACGTCAATCTATTTATATATATGGGTATGAAAGGATTGATCAGTACCACAATTCTCTACAACTTACAGAAATTTAGTCTCCAAAATTTACTCACAAAATACCTCTAGATATTTACTTCTCATTTTATCTTCCCTTTCCCAAATGGCTTCTTTGACTGCATGATTTCTCCAAAGAACTTTAACTAGTGGAATCTTCTTATTCTGTAATTCTTTCTCTTTTCTATCTAAAATTTGTATCAGTCTCTCTTCATGTGATAAATCTTGTTGTACTTCTAGTTGATCATAGCTTAGAACATGCAAAGAATCTAGTATATATTTTCTTAGCATGGAAACATGGAATACATCATGCATGCCATGTAATGACAGAGGAAGAGCAAGCTATAAGCCACATCTCCAACTCTCTCTAAGATCTCAAATGGCCCAATAAATCGTGGACTCAACTGTTCTTTCTTTTCAAATCTCATCACAGCCTCTATTGACGCAACTTTTAGAAACACATTGTCTCCTACAGAAAATTATAAATCTTGTCACCTTCTATTTGCATAACTCTTTGTCTACTTTGAGCCGTTTTCATTCTTTAACGAATTTTCTCTATAACTTTTGTTGTTTTTTGCACCAAATCAAGACCCAAAAGCTTTATTTCACCAATTTCATCCCAATGAACAAGTGGTCTATATTTTCTTCCATATAAAGCTTCAAAAAGAGCCATTCTAATAGTTGACTGATAATTATTATTATAAGCAAATTTTGGTAGAGGTAAATATTTAGTCTATGATCCTGGATAATCCAATACGTAAGCTCTAAGCATATCTTCTAGTATTTGGATGGTTCTTTCAAATTGGACATCACTCTGAGGATGAAGCGCAGTGTTGAAAGCCAGTTTAGTACTTATTGCTTTATGAAGGCTTATCCAAAAAGTAGAAGTAAATATAGGATCTCAGTCTGACACAATAGAAATCAGTATTCTATGAAGTTTGACGATCTCCTTGACATATAATTTAGCATGTTTATCCATTGTATATATAGACCAAACAGGAATGTGCAAATTTAGAAAGCCTATCAATTATCACCCAAATTGAGCCCAATCCTTCTTGTGTTCGAGGTAAGCCACGTACAAAGTCCATTGCAATATTTTCTCATTTCCACTCTAGAACCAAAAATGGTTTTAGTTTTCCAGCAAGTCTTTGATGTTTGGCTTTAACTTGCTGACAAGTAAGGCACTTTGAGACATATGAGGCTATTTCTGACTTCATTTATGGCCACCAATAGTGCTTCTTTAGATCTCTGTATATCTTTGTGCCACTAGGATGCAAAGAATAAGGTGTGTTTTAAGCTTCTAATAAAACTTTCTTTCTCATGTTTTTTGCATTTAGTATGCAAAGCCTATTTCCACACTTAATCATTCCATCATCAAAAATCAAGAAATATGTCCTCTTTTTAGCCTCTATCTCACTTTGCAAAGGAATTAAATAAGGATTTAAAAGTTGACCCTCCCTGATTTATTCCAGAATCGTTAGCTGTAAAGTTAAAGCTGATAACCTTTCAATCAACCCTTTAGGCACAATTTCTAACTTAAACCTTTCTATATCCCACATCAAATGTTTCAGAATAACTATCATAGCAGAAATGCTGGCAGGAGATTTTTTTTGCTCAGGGCATTAGCCACTACATTAGCTTTGCTCGGACGGTAATTGATCACACAGTTATAATCTTTTACTAGCTCCAACCATATTCTCTTCCACATATTCAACTCTTTCTATATAAAGAAATACTTGAGACTCGTGTGATCAGTATAGATCTCACATCTCTCCCCAAAAAGGTAATGTCTCTAAGTTTTCAAAGCAAAGACTACTGCTGCTAACTCCAAATCATGAGTGAGATAGCTCTTCTCATAATCTTTCAATTGATGAGAACTGTAAGCAATTACTCTTTCATTTTGCATAAGAACACAACCTAACCTATTTTTGAAAGCACCATTGTAAACCACAAAACTTTCATCTGGTGATAGAATAACAAGTATTGAAGCAGATATCAATCTTTGTTTTAACTCCTCGAAACTCTTTTCACAAACATATGTCCATTGAAACTTCATATTTTTCCTAGTCAATTATGTTATCGGTAAAGCTATCTTTGAAAATCTTTCAACAAACCTCTTGTAGTAACTAGCTAATCCTAACTACATACTTCTGAGGCGTTAGTTGGCTATGACCATTTATTTACTGCTTCCACTTTTCCTGGATCGACGAAGATACCATCCTTAGATATAACATGCTTGAGAAATGCCACTTTCTCTAACTAGAACTCACATTTCTTAAATTTCACATGCAACTTTTTTCCCTTTAGTTTACTCAATACTAATCTCAAGTGTTCAAAACACTCTTCTGTATAATATGAGTATATAAGAATATCATCTATAAATACAATAACAAATTTGTCAAGATAATCATTAAACATTTTGTTCATTAGATCCATAAACGCAGCTAGAGCATTAGTCAACCCAAAAGGCATTACCAAGAATTCATAATGCCCATATCTTGTTTGGAATACAGTCTTGGAGATATCCTCCTCCTTAACCTTCAACTGATAGTATCTTGATCTTAGGTCAATCTTAGAAAATCCTATTGCACTTTGAAGTTGATCAAACAAATCATTAATCCTTGGGAGTGGGTACTTATTCTTGATGGTCACCTTATTCAATTCTTTATAATAAATACATAGCCTCATCATGCCATCTTTCTTCTTAACAAACAACACTAGAGCTCCCCAAGGAGAGAAATTAGGACAAATGAAACCCTTATCAAGTAATTCTTACAATTGAACTTTTAGATCCTTTAATTCCATTGGAGCTATTATGTAAGGTGTTTTAGAGATAAGAGCTGTACCTAGAACCTAATCAACGGCAAAATCAATTTTCTTCTCTGGCAGCAATCTTGGTAGGTCCTCGAAAAATATATCTAAGAATTCTTGGACTATCGGCACATCTTCAGGCCTAGGCTTTTGTTCAACTTGTGTATTTACAATATTGGCTAAATAACCAACACAATCACTGTCTAACAATATGTGGGCTTTTAAAGCAAAAATCATTGACGTTCTCAACTTACTTGTAGCTCCTACAAAAGAAAACTCTTCCTACTTTGCTGGTCAAAACATCCCCATTTTCTTTTTGCAATCTATAATGGCATGGTACTTTGATAACCAATCCATTCTCAAAATCACCTCGTGATTTGACATATTGAGGATAACCAAATCCATAAGTAATTCTCTTTCAACAATTGTTATCTTGCAGCCTCTAAGTGTTAGACATAGTGCCATAAGGAGTAAAATGTTGTAATATATTTTTGGAGACATGTTATTAATAAAGAGTTAATTTATTATTCATATACCAAATACTGTCCTCTTTATGTTTATTTTTATTGAATGTATGATAAGCAAATAAAAGTCTAAGACTGTCAGTCTAAACCTTTAAGATTTATGCATATGATGGACAGATTATATAGAAGACATGAATCTTAAAGGTAATGGTCTAAATCATAAGATCTACAACAGAGGGAATAAAGTTGGGCGCTTTATTCATGCTAAGATTGTTATGTTATCTACATCCCTAACAGAATATGGTTTGTCTTGGTCATCGGAGTATGACTCCATAAGTAGAAATATTGGTATGTAGTCATAGGTAATGATATATTGCATTGGAACAAAAGTTGAATTAATTTGGTTAATAATTCTATTTGTTTAAATTAATTCACTTTAGACAATCATATTTATTATGTCTTAATCCTGAAATGACTAATGAGCCCGTATTCTTGACTTATGTCTTTTGATATACCAAAGAGTGACATCCTGACTTAATGATGGTATGCATATCGATACGTTGGAGACATAACTTTGATTCACATAGACTTGTTATTCATAGTATAGAATCCATAGCTCTTTTTGTAGAGTTAATGATTTTTTCTTACATGCATTATCCTTTAATTGGAAGACTAGAGTGCTTAACTATTTGGATACATAGATGTAACCGAATAGTATACTATCTATAGATAGTAAGTATTCTAATGGTGTGATAATGGAACGTAAAACAAAAATAATCGGAAAGGCAAAACAAATTTGTCTTTAAGCTAATTGTGAATATCCTATGGGGATATGACACATTATGATATGTCAAAGATGGTTAGCTTATTGGAGCTTTGTAATTTTATATAGTTCGAGAGTGCAACTTTAAGCTTTTAGTGGAGTAGCGTTAGAGTTGACAATTATAAAATTTATATTTAGGATATATTATTTTATAATTATAGGAGCTTGAGCTATATATGTCCATCGAATCTCCTTTGCTAGCTCATAATAGATCTTGTATCAATATGGCATGTTTTTACTACATATTGGTGACTTATATTAAATTATTAGATTGGCTGAAATTCGATAATACTGAATTTAATAGTTCATGTTTGTTTATCGGTTGAATTAATTTTATGAATTAATTTAAGATAAACATGTTGAATTATTTAGATAATATTTTATCTATTATGGAATTATCCATATATGACTATTTTAATTAGATAACTTTTTTATTAGGTTATTTGAATTAAAACTAAGACTTTATCTAAGATTCCTAGTGAAAATAAGATATTTTGAGGATTCTAGATTATCGCACAGTCAGCAGGCCGATGGGAAAGTTCCACAAGCCGATGGATTAAGTTCGACAAGCCGATCTCATAGATCAACAAGCCTAATATGCGACAATCAGTATACTTGTTTTTTATGCGTTTTTCATAAGAAGTTGATCTAGACTCAAATTTTGAGGCCTAATTTGATAAGGTTTAACCCCAAATTCGACCATTATAAATAGGAGGTGAGTTTTCTTAGCTATTCAGATCATTTGAGAAGCATAAAGTGAGTATTCTAGTGAGAAAATCTTTGAAACTCCCCGAGAGCTATTGTTCACTATCAAGGACCTTAGCTTTAGGTTTTCTCAAGTGGTTGGAAGAAGAGTCGCCAGAGGAAAAGCTATATGACGTGTGACCACTTATACTTCAATCGTCGATAAAACATAGCAAAGAAGACCATTTAGTTAAAGCTCTTCTAGAACATTCTTTTCTTCACGAATTGCTGCTACTTTAGGTATAAAAAAGAGGTTAATAAGATCTATCATTAATTTATGTATTTAGCATGTCAAACTTATGTTTTGAAAAATATTCTAATTTAAATTTTTTTAAATTCTATCACGTACTATTTTTTTACAATTGGTATCAAAGCCTAGTTTTTATATTAATTTTATGGGTTTGTGATCATGCTATATACATGAATCATGTGATCTTATTCTCTCCTATGCTTGAATTTAATTTTCTAAAGAGTTAGCATTGTAGGGTTTCTATATAACTAATGTTGTCATAAGATTATGTGCTGAATGTTTAATTAATTATGGTTGATTAAATTTTATTTAATTATTTTTTTGTCAATTATGGTTCCTTAGAGGTTAAAATTTATATCTAAGTTTTTCATGTAATTAAATGGCGGTCTATCATCACCGTCTAGGATTTATTATTTTAATTTTAATTTGTAAAAATTTGTATGAAAATAATTATTCAAAGAAAAGACGGATCCAGAAGATGGAGATGATAGGAGTTCTATGGTTTTTCTCTATTTATAAATTTTTATGTTTTTGAATTATTGAAAATAAAATTAAAACTGCTTTCTATATTATTTTTGGAAAAAATGCACGTTCAACTCGGTCAACAGAACGAACCTTTTGGGTTAGTAAGCCGATAGTCACACATCGATAGCTTGATCTGAAAGTTCAACAAGCCGACAACTGGGTAGAACAGTTTTGAAAAAAGTGTGTTTTTGGTGTAGTTTTTTATTTTGTTTTTGACACATTTTTGAGAAACCTGAAATTTTATGATGACCAGAAAAATAACCTTTTGATCTACGTGAGATTGAGGAACAGAAGACGAATGCCACATGAAGATGGATACAATAAGAAGATGCAAGATGAAGAATCGATAATATCTTTATATTGATCTTTTGTAATCTTTATTTTCTTTGTCTAGGATGAAACCATGATATTACGGCTATATATTATTTTGCTTGTGGTTTTGTTTATTGTTTTGCTTGTCTACATTATAATATGATTTACCATGTATGATGATAACATGCCATGTAGAATAGGGAATTCCACTCATTAAAAATTGTTCAAGCATGCTAACATAAAACCTTAACTTCTAAAATATTGAGTGGGTGAAAGTTTTCAAAGAGAGAACATATGGCCTCCATCGTTGGTCTATACGTAGCACATAATGGTTTCGACCCCTAGGAAGGGATTTCATTATGTACCAGGTTAGATCTCCAAAGGCATAATCTATTTTAGCATGATTTATCGATATACACCCCTAGGTAGCGATTACAAATCATAGATAAAATAGTTGAAATGATGGTTCTACACTTAAAATTAATTTTGTTCTTAACCTCCCCTAGGAGCTCTATTAATGAAATTAATGGCCAAAGAAAACAATTATTAATATATGCTAGATCATACGGGCCTTGGATGACATATATTAATCGAAGGGTATCTGTGTTCCTAATTAAGTTGGCAAGTCTCCCTTAGGCAGCTTGTTGGATTTTTAGTTAGAAATTATCATTGTAAAGTTTGTGATTTTTTTCAAGGTTTTGACACATAAACACAATTGTATGTTTACTTGTTTGTGTTAACTTACTGAATTGTTGTGGAATGTTTGCTTATATTTGGTGTATGAATCTTTATTGTAGATTCAAATGTCTAAGGACGCTTTATCATCGATACTCGATAATAATATATTAACTGGTGAGAATTATAATGATTAGAAAAAGAATTTGAATATCATCCTTTCCTTTGAGAAATTAAAATTTGTGCTGACAATACGATGTCCTTCGAACCTACCGGAGAATAGACTAATGAGCAAATCCAAGCATATGATCACTGGAAATATGCTAATGTTCAGGCCTATTGTTATGTTATGGCTAGCATGAATAAAGTACTACAGGCTCAACATAAGGATTATGAGACTGCTAAGCAGATCTTGGATAATCTGGAAGATATGTTTGGAGGCTAAGCCCTAACAAAATGGCAAGGGGCTCATTGAAAACTCTTAAACTACAAACAAAGATTGAGGACTCTTGTGAAGGAGCATATGATGTTAGTCATAGGTTACTTTGCTGAGGCTTAAACCCATGGAGTTGACATCGATGCTGAGTCACAAATAACTATGGTCTTTGAGACTCTATCTAAAGAGTTCATCCCATTTAGAGCTTTATATGATTTGAGCGATAGATAAGATGTGACCTTGACAGGGCTGATAAAATAGTTATTGGAGTTTGAAAATCTGATCAGGGAAACTCCTACTGGTGGTGAGGTTAACTTAGCGGTCGCATCTGGTTCCAATCTTAACCCAGGGAATGGAAAAAAGCAGAGGGCTAAGAATGGGAAAACTTCTAACCTGGCAAAAGGCAAGGATAAGAAGAAGAAAAAAAAGAACCCAAAAAAGCTGAAGTGCTTTTTCTATTAGAGGGTCGGGCACATTAAGAAGAATTGTAAGGACTTTCTTATACAAGGAGATAAGTGTGAACTTCTAGTTATTGAAACTTGTTTAGTTAAGGAATTAAGTAACACTTGGGTTATAGATTCTAAAGCAACTAATTGTGTTTATGTTTCTCTGCAAGGGTTTAAGGAAACAAGAAATCTGCTGCATAAGCACTTCATGTTAAAAAAGGGCGATGGATCCTTGATGTTGGCTGAAGCAGTAGGAGACGTCCATCTTTACTTTGATATTATAGGATTTTAGTTTAAAGATTGTTTTTATGTCCTAAACATGAAAGAAATTTGATATCTGTAGCTTGTTTATTTAAAGATTCTTATTTAGTACCTTTTAATAATAAAGTGATAATTTGGAAAAATAAATATTTTATCTATGATGGATGGATGAAAAACAATTTATATTCTATCAAAACTAAGATGGGCTTACTACTAAATACTGAGGTTAATAATAACTCTAAAAGACTTAAAACTTTTCATTCTAGTAAAACTTATCTTTGACATTTGCGATTAGGTCATATTAGCCTAAATAGGATCCAAAGGTTGGTAAAGGATGGACCTTTAAGTCACTTAGAGATGGAATCTATACCATAATGTGATCTTCTTTAAAAGGCAAAATGACCAAAAAAACATTTGGGTCTAAGGGCAATAAGGCCAAAGGGGTTCTACAACTTGCGCATAGTGATATTTGTGGTCCCATGAATGTCAGGGCACGTGGAGGGTATGAGTTCTTCGTCACTTTTATTGATGACTACTCAAGATATGGGTATGTCTACCTAATGCATCATAAAAGCAAAAATTTTGACAAGTTTAGGAGTTTCAAGCTAAAGTGAAGAAGTAAATAGGTAAACCCATAAAGGCATTTGATCCAATTAAGGTGAAAAATACCTCTCCAATGAGTTCTTGGGACACTTATTAAAGAATGGGATTTTATCCCATTTGATTGCACTAGGGACTTTGCAACAGAATGGCATAGTTAAGAGAAAGAATAGAATTTTGTTGGACATAGTTAGGTCCATGATGAGTTATTCGATATTGCCTTTATCTTTTTAGGGATATGCACTACAAACTGCACGTTATTCTTTGAACAACGTGCCTTTAAAATTGATTCTTAAAACCCCTAACGAGTTGTGGATGGGTAGGAAGATATCTTTAAACCATATTCACGTATGGGATGTTCGGCTCATGTCTTGTACAAGAAAGCGAACAAGTTGGAAGCATGTTCGAAAGTTTGTGTATTTGTAGGATATCAAAAAGAGAATAAAGGAGGTTATTTCTATTACCCAAAAGAAAATAAAGTCGTGGTTTCAATAAACGCAGCATTCCTTAAGGAATGTTACATGAACAACTTTAAGCCTCGAAATAAAATGGTACTTAAGGAGTTGGGTGGAAGATCACGTCCTTACACCTCTTCAATGACAAGGCCTTGGCAGATTTCTGACATGTTCGACAGGTAATTGGTTTTGCCTAAAAAGATAGGAAAACAAATAAAGCATGTGTTCTTTATGTTAGTTAGAACTAATTGGTTCTAACTAATTATAGTGTAAAGCTTTTAGCAACTACATTAAAAAGCAAAAAGCTATTACAGTATAAAGCTCTCACATGCTATAATTTTTAAACTTTAAATTTTAGTTTTAACCAACTTGTTAAACGGGCCAAAAGTAAAAAAGTGAGAGAAACACTCTCGTAATGCATTTTAAATTTGGTCATTTTAAAGGTTTAATTGTTTTGCTAGTTCCGAAGTCTTTATGAAGTAACGAATTGAATTTTGATCTCCATTTTTTAGGGTTATTTATATAAACAAGCACCGAAAAATACATACTGTCTCAATTTGACTCCTAATTAGACCTCTAACTAACATGTGGTTTTTCATGAATATATAGTTTTAGTCCTTTTGTTACAAGACTCTTTACTTTAAGACAAAATATATCGTGTATATCACTTGTGAGGGTTTCAAAATGGTTTAAAAAAAAAAATAAGCAGATCTATAAAAATCTATATTAAAAGGAAATAGAAAAACAAATATTGGGTGGGATGTGACACAATCTAGTTTTTTATTTTAGATTATTTATTTTTAGAATTTTTTTAAATTTGCTCTCTTTATATATCATTTTGTTTCTCTTAGCAAAACTCTTGCAACCTTTATGAACCATCTTCATGCTATATTTTATCTAAAGATAGACAGTTTACTAATAAGGGTTCAAAATTATATATTTTAAAAATCGCAAGATAGCTATATGTAATGTCATGAGTCAAACTGAGACAATACATATCCTTAAAAGCCAGTAGTGTATATAAAAATTGCACCGCCCCTAAATTCAATGAAACGGTGAAGGCCTAAAAATCATAACAAACGTTAAATGTTGAACATTTTTCATAATATGCCCGTCAGATGACCTTATGCCACAATGAAACATTTCGCTCAATCTCCTCATATTAAAGCAAACCCAAAAAAAAGACCAAAATTGATTCGAGTCTCTTTATAAAGGGTGAGAATTGATACATCACCTTTGATTTTTGCATAATTTTTTTTTTTTTGGAATTATTATTCTCCATTGTTTTTTTCCTTTTAAACAAATTAGAGTACAGGACTGTTTTAAGAGTGGCTGTGAACCATGTGATGGTTGTTTTTTATATCGATTATCCTCTTACAATTCTCTAATAGCACACTTGCAACCATGAGTACACTTATAAAAAATTACGAGATTAATTATTTAGTAAAAATAATTACTCAAGTTTTACCTCTTCAAAAAAATAACATAATTGGTTGAGCTAATATTATTAGTTGATGAAAATTTAATGGGAACATGTAATAAGGTGTTTGAGAAGTGAGTTTGAACTAAAAGACTTGTAGCATGTGAGAGCTTTATATTATAGTATACTTTTGCTTTACACTATAGCATGTGAGAGCTTTGCACTGTTTGAGTTAGAACAGATGAATTGAAACAGAGTTTGCCAAACACTATATAAACATACAAGAGGAAGTAGAAGTGCTAATAAGAGGCCTATCAAGCACTAGCTCGACCATGATAAATGTTGTGGGATATCTCAACAACCCAAACGGCAAGATAAAGAAAAAGCCCAACCCAGCCCGCTACTCAAATGTAATCGAAGTTGAGATAACCTAGAGCTCACTGTTCCTGAAGGAAGTCGAGGTTAAACTGGCTTCATATACTCCACCTAAACTATGCCCCCACTTCCAAAAATAGACAAAAGTGGGTGAGGATGATAGTTAAGACAATACGCCTAAGTACAAGGCCATCAATGTGGGATTCGATGCACTTTTTTAAATACGCTGAAACCACGAGTGAATAATGTAGGTTGGCACAGAACACGGAGATTCCTATCTCCATTACCAATATTTTAATTATTTTCCCATAATGCATCAAGGCTATAAACAAGTGAGATAGAGACGGGGAAAGGGTAGACTCCAGATTAGTGTAATTGTAGAAAACATAACTCTCCTTTCTCTAAAGCACACACTCTTCCTCATTTATTTTGGGAAAATCCGTATATTATGGTCATTAATATTTGCCAAGGGTAAAACTACAATGGACTTAGCCCATTTAAGAATGAACCACTATAAAATCATAGTGTCTCGTTACTTTTACCTTACATTTTTCATTTCATTAATTAATGGGAACCGTGAGTGATTGTTAGGGTTATTATGAAGATTATTGTTGATTAATTTCCAACATCAACAATTGGCGCTAGAAGGAGGGCCTTCATATTTGAAGAACAAACCACCAACATCACCAAATAATCAACAATCATCATGTTGACTACTTGTACCGACCATATCAGAGCCAACACCAACAAATCCATCACCTAAGAAGGTCCCAAATCAATTGGATGTGGCGGAGGAGCAAGAAGAGGCAGACACCTTCACGGACTACCTTACTAAAGCAAAAGGTGGACAGAATGAGTGGGCTATTCGAGCAAAACTCAGTGGTCTTCAAGGCAGTAGCCCCCTAGGTGATGACCCAAAAGACCTAAGGGACCTATCTGGTAGCCAAAAAGCCAACCAAGCTAACCCTAAAGGAACCAATGAGACTGAGGGTGGCCAATCGAGGAAGATCAATTCGAGAGGTAGCGGGGAACTTATGAGAAGAGCCAAACAAACTAGGCTTCAAGAAGCCGGTCCATCAAATTAGCAAAGATAAGACACATGTCTACCTTCACTCCCTCCTAGGGGTGGTACTAGACCAAAAGCATCCTTAGCACAAACCGCAAGTAACCTAAGGGACCAGCTCAGGAGATGATATTTAAGAAATAATTTGTGCGAAAGAAGAGATGCATCAATGGGAAATGATCCCAACGCAGTCGACTAACCAACTATAGACCAGTCAACAAACAGCCAACTAGTAGCCCGAGCGTAATAGCTCAACAATTAGACCAACAAACCCAAACAATGTTGGGAATCCTTACGAATAAGGTTAAGAAATTGGCAACCAGCGTTAGGAATCTAGAGGAAAAACTCGACATTCACTATAGGGAGAAGATAACCTGTATAACCCCATTTGCACCTTCCATCATAGAGCTATTGCTTTTAGAGAAGTTCAAGCCTCCTTAGATGACACCTTATGAAGGACTCATAGATCCAGATGGCCACATCTAGATCTATGAGTCATACATGGAACTCTATGGAGTTCCATAGGAAATTATGTGCAGGGCCTTTAGCCAGACCTTCTTAGGACCAGTAAGGAAATGGTTCAAGATGTTAAAGATAGGAAGCATAGCTTGCTTTCAAAACTTGAAGGTATCCTTCCTCAATCAATTTGTAGGGATGAGATCCCTACCACTAACCAAAGAGAAACTAAGCTTCCTTACTCAAGGGCCAAATAAATCCAAGAAGAATTGCTTGTGAGATTCACCAGAGAAATGGCTGCAATGGGAAGAGTCTTGAAAGATGTTGCCCTTATAGGGGCCCTAAGCAGCATGTGGATGGACATTCCTTTCAGGGATGATCTCGACCACAAAGGGCCTAAACATATCCAGAATCCCTGGAAAGGGCACAAGGCTACATCAACCAAGAAGAGGTTAAGGGCCTAGCCTTTAGAAAGACAATGCGAGGCAGTAGCATTAATTCTCAACCCCCAAAGGATGGAGGTAAAAAGAGAGCTAACCCTCAAAGGCATGACGGCTCAAAGTTACCTGTCTATGACCCCCGTGCCAATTCCTTTGAATCAAGTTGTTATCATAAATAATAACAAGATAGGAAAGCAATAAAGGTCAGCCTTAACAAAGGTACAACAATTACCATAGCTCACTACTCCAATTGGTGACATCTACCATCAGATTAGCCATCATCCTTATCTTCAATGTCCTCCACCAATGAGATCAAACTAGCCAAGCGAAACCAGACCAAGAATTGCAGGTTCCATGGCAATGTGGGACACTACACCAACGAGTGTACAAACTTGAAGGATGAGATAAAGAGGCTAATAAGGGAAGGTAGGCTGTAGGTGTACAGGGCAGATATGAGCAGGAGGAGCGAAAGGGAAAGTGGTTGCCTAAACAATTAGAGGAATAATGCACCTCGGTGTGAAGGAGATCAGTGACCAAGTAAAGACAACATACCCACAAGGGTGATATGTATAATCTATGGGGGACCATATCCTAGCGGCGACTCACAAAGGTCCTAAAAGAACTATGCTTGGGAGGAGAGAGAGAGCTCAAAAAATAGGTGCTAGAATGTGTCGACAAGCAGGCCTACCCAGATGCTGAGGCATGAGGGAATAGAAATTATTAGGCAGATGCCCACGAGGTATATTTTCCTCACAATGACGCCTAGGGGTCAAGGCTCTATGATTAAAAATTACACTGTGTGCTATATCTTGGTGGATAATGGTAGTTCTGTCGACATCATCTACTCAAACTGCTTGAGTAAGATAAGAATCTCCCTAGAACAGACGACGCCAAATTCTCGGCCACTGTATTGGTTCATTGCAGATAACGTAATACTTGAAGGAACAATTACGTTTCTAGTTACAGTGGGAGAGAAGTCGAGGACAACCACAATCATGTCCAACTTCCTAGTGATCAAGGGCAGAGACCGATACAATGCAGTGATAGAGAGGCCAACATTGAGAGCCTTGAAAGCCATAACCTCCATTTATCACTAGAAAGTAAAGTTTCCTACTGCCCAAGGAGTAGGCGAGATAAAGGAGAACTAATACGAGTCCATGCAAACCTACTTTGACACCATCCATGCTTACGCCAGGCCTAGAAGGATGGAAATGAGAATGGTGAATGGACCCCTAGTAGAGGACTTGGACCCAAGGCTAAGAGAAGACATAACCAGCATAGAACCCATCGTGAATCTGATAAAGGTAGCCGTAGGTGGAGGGGACACCTCCAAAGTTCTTAAAATTGTTTCAAGACTAAACAACAAACAAGCACATGAAATAAAGAGACTCCTTAGCAAGAATCTTGATGTGTTTGCATAGGCCCATGAAGACATAGAAGGGATAGACCCTAAGGTCAGCTACCACTACCTTAACTTCATCCCCAGGTATCCTCCAAGGAGACAAAAGAGGCAACCCCTAAATCTAACAGGACATAAGGCACTCAGAATGTAGGTTGATAAGCTAAAGAGGAGTAGATTTATTAGGGAACCATATTACTCTGATTGGATCTCAAATCCAGTCCTATTTCGAAAGCCCAATGGGAAATAGAGAACATGCATCGACTTCATTGATTTGAACAAAGCATGCACAAAGGACAGCTTCCCTTTACCCTGAATAGATCAACTGGTCAACGCCATTGTAGGAGACAAACTGTTAAGCTTCATGAATGCTTACTCAGGCTATAAGCAAATCCCTATGCATCCATGAGATTAAGAGCATACTCCTTCATTACTGATAAAGGGTTGTATTGTTACCTCGTCACGCCCTTTGGTTTGAAGAACTTCAAGCAATATACTAATGTTTGGTGAATAAAATGTTTGCCAAACAGATTGGGAAAATGATAAAGGTATACATGGACGACATGTTGGTTAAGTCTATGAAGGCAAGCTTCCACATTTCCAATCTAGACAAGACATTCAACATCTTAAGGATGAAGCTTAAACCTCTAATGTATGCATTTGGCATGGCATCAGGGAAGTTTATGGGATTCATGGTTAGCAAGTGAAGAATAGATGCAAACCGAGAAAAAAACCAAGCTTTGTTAGATATGGAGGCTCCTCAAAAGCCCAAGGAAGTATAGAAGCTTACAGGGTGTATGGCAGCACTTAAAATACTTTAGCTCTAAAGTGACCGATAAGTGTGTGCCATTCCTTGATGTTTTAAAATGAAGGAAACCCTTCAAATAGACAAAGAATGCGATGACACCTTCAAAAGATTGAAAGGCTATTTAGGAGAGCCCACTCTGCTTTCCAAAGCTCTACCGAGAGAAACCTTGTAGATCTATCTAATTGTTTCACCTCATGCCATAAGTTCTACTTTAATCAAGCAAGAAGGAAAGACCCAACTACCAATTTATTATGCAAGCAAGCAATTGCTCAATGCAGAGATGAGTGCCCATGAGATGGAAAAGCTCACCCTGGCCCTAATCTTGTCAACGAGAAAGCTGAAAAGATATTTCCCAACGCATAAGGTAGTAGTACTAACAAACTACCCCTTCAGACAAGCATGTCGTCTTAACACCCGGCTGCCAAATCTTGTAATCAAGAGCGGCAACTATGGACAAGAGAATCCGGATGGACTTAAACATGGCTACAAGCGAAAAGGTTTCTTCGTAACCAATTCCTTCCCTTTGCATATAACCCTTAGCTACCAATCTAGCCTTAAAGGTTTTGACCTTTCCATCCACTCCTCTTTTCCTCTTGTTCCCTATAGGTTTTACCCCATTGGGAAGATCCACAAGCTCCTAGACCTGATTAGTCTCCATAGACTTCATCTCCGTGTTCATGGCCTCTGTCTAGAGTTTCGAATCAACATCCTCCATAGCCTTTGTGTAAGTGTAAGGATCCTTATCATGTTCATCTTGTTTAGCCAAGAAGGCCTCCCTATTGAACATATACCTCTCGGGTTGACGCCCGATCCTCCCACTACGCCAAAGCCTCTTAGGTTGTTGTTTGGGTTCATTTGGTTTTTCTACACTGATCGGAGCAGTTTCATTTGGAACCTCCAGAGTGATTAGATAACTCCTTAACTCCTCAAGCACCACTTTGCTTCAAGGTTTAAAGTCATCCATGTAACTTTCCTCAAGGAAAGTTGCATTAGTTGAAACCATTACTTTATTTTCCTTTGGGTTATAGAAATAACCCCCTTTAGTCTCTTTTGGATATCCTGCAAACATGCAAACTTTTGAACATGCTTCTAACTTATTTGCATCCTTAAACAGGACATGAGTCGGACATCCCCATATGCGAATATGGTTTAAGGATGTCTTCCTGCCCGTCCAGAACTTGTAAGGAGTTTTAGGGACAGATTTTGAAGGCACATTGTTCAAAAGATAACATGCGGTTTGTAATGCATATCCCCAAAAGGATAAAGGCAATGATGAATAACTCATCATGGACCTTACCATGTCCAATAAAGTCCTATTCCTTCTCTTCGCTATGCCATTTTGTTGCGGAGTGCCTGGCGCAGTCAAATGGGATAAAATCCTATTCACTAATAAGTGTCCTAGAAACTCATAAGAAAGGTATTCCCCACCTCGATCGGATAGAAGTGCCTTTATGGGTTTACCCAATTGCTTTTCCACTTCAGCTTGAAACTCCTTGAACTTGTCAAAAGTTTTGCTTTTGTGGTGCATCAGGTACACATACCCACACCTTGAGTAATCGTCAATAAAAGTGACAAAGTACTCAAACCCTCCTCGTGCCTGGATGTTCATCGATCCGCAAACATCACTATGCACAAGTTCTAGAACCCTTTCGGCCCTATTGCCCTTAGACTAGAATGATCTTTTGGTCATTTTACCCTCTAAACAAGATTCACATTGAGGTATAGATTTCACCTTTAAGTGACTTAAAGGTCCATCCTTACCAACCTTTGAATCCTATTCAGGTTAATAAGACCAAGGCGCAAATGCCAAAGATAAGTCTTATTAGAGTGAGAAGTTTTAAGTCTTTTAGAGTTATTACCATTTATCTCAGCGTTAAGCAGTAAGTCCATCTTAGGTTTGATAAAATATAGATTATTTTGCATCTATCTAGAACAGATAAAAGATTTGTTTTTACAAATCAACACTTGATCATTAAAAGAAACCAGATATGAGTCTTTAAATAAACAAGCTACAGAAATTAAATTCCTTTTAAATTTAGGAACATAAAAACAATCTCGCAAAATTAAATTCCTATAATTATCAAAATAAAGATGGACATCTCCTACAGCTTCTGCTAAGACCAAGGATCCATTGCCCATTTGAAGCGTGAAGTCTTCATGAAACAGACTTCTTGTTTCTTTGAACCCCTGTAAAGAAACACAAACATGATTAGTTGCACCAGAATCTATGACTCAAATGTCACTGGATTCCTCAACCAAACAAGTTTCTAAATACAGAAGATCACATCTACCTCCGTTGGAAAGGAATTCCTTGCAATGCTTCTTCATATGCCCGACCTTCTCACAAAAGAAGCACTTTAGCTTCTTCGGGTTCTTCTTCTTCTTCTTCTTGCTCTTGTTGTTAGCAGGAACAGAAGACTTTCCATTTTTGGCCCGTTGCTTCTTTCCATTCCTAGAATTGGGATTGGAACTAGAAGCAGATACCATGTTGGCCTTGCCACCTGTAAGAGACTCCTTAATCAGTAGTTCAAACTCCTATAACTGTTTCATTAATTCTATTAAGGTCGCCTATTGCTTAGATTAAAAGTAGCTCTAAATGGACTAAATTCCTTTGATAGAGTCTCAAAGACCATAGTCATTTGAGTTTCAGCATCGATGTCAGCTCCATTGATTTGAGCCTCAGCAAGGTAACCCATGACCAACATCATGTGCTCCTTTACGAATGTCCCCGGTCATTGCTTACATTTTAAGAGTTTTTGAAGCACCCCTTGCCGCTTTATTATGGCCTGGCCTCCAAACATGTCTTCTAGAATATCCAAGATCTGCTTAGCAGTCTCATAATCCTCGTGTTGAGCCTACAGCACGTTGTTCATGCTGGCCATAACATAGCAGCAGACCTGATCGTTTGCATCTTTCCAGCGATCGTATGCTTATAATTGCTCATTGGTGGAATCTCCTGTAGGCTCGGGAGGACAAGCAGTTGTCAACATAAATTTTAATTTCTAAAAGGAGAGGACGATATCCAGGTTCCATTTCCAATCATTATAATTCTCTCCGGTTAATAGGTTTTTGTCAAGTATCGAAGATAAAGCATTTTTAGATATTTTTAATCTACAATAAAGAATCATATACCAAACATAAGCAAATATATCATAATAATTTAGTAAGATAACACAATCATGTAAAAACATACAAATGTGTTTATTTGTCAAAACTTTGAAAATATCACAACCTTACAATGATAATTCCCAACTTAGAATTCAACAAGCTCCTGATTCAATCAGGAACACGGATCCCCTCCTGATTAATATATGCCATCCAGGACCCGTATGATCCAGCATATATTAATAATCGTTTCTTTGGCCATTAATTTTATTAACAGAGCTCTTAGGGGAGGTTAATAATAAAATTAACATGAGTGTATAACCATCATTTCAATATTTTATCCATGATTTATAATCAACACCTAGGGCTGTGCAACCATAAATCATGTTAAAATACCTTATCCTCTTAGAGATCCAATCTGGTATATGATAGAAATCTCTTTCTAGGGGTTGGGACCACCATGTTTTTCCTATAGACCAACGATGGAGGCCTTAGGTCCTCTCTTCGAAAACATTCTCCCACTCATTCTTTTGAAATCAAGGTTTTATTTTGAAAGACATGCATGAACAATTTTAATATGAGCGGCACTTCCTATGCTATATGACATGTTATCAATATACACAGCAAATCATATTATAATGCAGACAAGCAAAGCAATCAAGCAAAACTACAAGCAAAAGAATAATAAATAACGATAACATTATGGTTCCACCTTAGAGAATAAAAAAACAAAGATTACAAGAGAATAATCGAAACATCTTATCGATTTTTCATCCTTGAATACTCAAGTTGTATCCTTCTTCATGTAAATCCCATCTTTAAGTCTTCAATCTTGCATGAATCAAATATTCCATATTTCCAGTCATATCTAAACTTAATGTTTCTCAGAATTGTCCCAAAAATAAAATTAAAACTACATGAAAAATTGCACCTTTTCTGAAAAAATTTCCAACTCTTTGTTGGCACGTCGATCTGTATGATCGGCCTACTGGTCATGACCCTCTGGCCTGCCGATCTTTTCAGGTCAGCCTACCAGTTCATGACAAATTAGCCTGTCGAATCAGAAGTTCGGCCTGCCGTCAGAGCCACCTGATTTTTGGCCCGCTGACGGCCTGCTGAATCTCACGTTTGGCCTGTCAATCTGCGACCATCGGCCTGTCAAACCTGAGAGTTCGGCATGCTGACTGAGCAAAAATCACCTTTTCCAAACAATATAGTTTTTTAAAGCAATTCATCAATTTTATTTTCACCAATTCAAAAGCATAAAATTAAAGACTTAGGAAATACCTAGGAACGCCATCATCCATCTTCTAGATCCGCCTTCTAGATCTGTCTTCTCCAAATGATTATTTAATTACAAAATTTTTATGAATTTAAAATTAAATAATAATTTCTAGACGAAGATGATAATCTGTCATTTAATTACATAAAAAACCTAGATACACATTCTAACATTTAAGGAACCATAACTAGTACAAATTAATTAATTAATAAATAGTTAAATAATAATTTAATTAGCCATAACTAATTAATAAACATTCAACAAATAATCCATGACAACATATAATTTTATATAGAAACCTAGAGTGCCAACTCTCTATAAATTTAAATTCAAGTATAGGAGAGATCAAGATCACATAATTTATACATATAGTATGATCACAAACTCATAAATTTATGTAAAAACCATAGCTCTGTTACCAATTATTGGAAAAATAGTACGCAATGGAGTTTTTAAAAATTTTATATCAGAGTATTTTCTAAAACATAAGTTTCACATTCTATATGCATAAATTAACCAGATCTTACTAACGTCTATGTGTCGAAGAACTCCCGTAATCCGTGAAGAGAAGTAGCGTTCTAGAAAAGCCCCAACCAACTAGTCTTCTTTGCTATTCTCTATCCATGATCGGAGTGAGTATGGGCTCACACATACAGCTCTTCCACCAGGTGACTCTCCTTCTAACCAATTGAGAAAACCCAAAGCTAGTGTTTGTGATTTGTGAACAAAAGCTCTCAGGGAGTTTCAAAATCTCACCAGCAGAGTTTCACTCTTAATCTCTCAATTGATCTAAATAACTTAGGAGACTCACTCCATATTTATAGAGGTTGGGTCTAGGGTCAGTCCTTATCAGATAAGGTCTCAAAAATTTGGATCAGAATCAAATTCGGATCAATATTTGAAGAAATTTGCGTAAAAAACACGTGATCTTTTAATCGCGCATAGGCAGGCCAATCTGTCTAACCGATAGGTCAAATTTGCCCCATCGGCATGCTGAACTGTCGATAAAAATCTCAGCAAATTTTTTATTTTTCACTTGAGATTCTATAGGATAAAGTCTCAGTTTTAATTCAAATAACACAATAGAAAAGTTATCTAATTAAAACAACTTTATCTAGATAATCTCTAAGAAAATAAATGAATTCCTAACAATTCTATAAGTTTATCTTGATTTAATTTATTAAAAAATAAATCAACTGATAAACAAACAAGAATTATCCAATCCCAAAATTCAACAAGTTTATCTTTAATTAATTTTGTCACAAAATTAATTCAACCAATAAATAGACATGAATTATTTGTTTCTTCCGAATTTCAACCAATCTAATAAATTAGACATAAGTCACCAATTGTTGAAAAAACACACCGTATCATTACATGATTTTGTAAGCTACCAAGGGGGACCAATTGGACCTATATAGTTCAAGTTCCTGATAATTATGAAACCCAATATCCCAGATGTACATTTCATAATTATCAACTCTAACGCTACTCCACTAAAAGCTAAGAGCTGCACTCTCGAACTATATAGAATTACGAAGCCTGTATAGCTAAGTCTCCATGACATATCATAATGTATCGTATCCCTATAGGATTATCCATAATCGGCTTAAAGACAAGTTTTATCTTACCTTCTAATTATTTTTATCTTACGTTCCATTATCTCACCATCAAAAAACTTACCATCCAAAAATAGTATACCATTCGATTACACCTATGTATCCAAAATGGTTGAATGCTCCAGTTTTTCAATTATAGGATAATGCATACAGGAGGATATTACTACTCTTAAAGAGGAGCTATGGATTCCATATCTATGAATAATAGGTCTATACTATCAAGAGTCATGCCTCCAATGTACCAGCATGCATACCACTATTGAAATGTAGGTGTCACCCTTTGGTATAGCAAAAGATACAAGTCACGACAACAGGCCCACTATTCATCTTAGGATGAAGATACAATACAAATGATTGTCTAAAGTGAATCGATTTACCGAGACATAATTATTAATCCAAATCAATTCACTTTATGTCCCGATCCAACACATTGTCACCTATGACAATATGCCAATGTTTCTATTTATGGAGTCCACCTCCGATGGTCAAGAGAAACCATCTCCCAGTAGCGATATAGACAACATAACAATCTTGACATAAATAAAGCGTCCAACTTTATTCCCTCAGTTGCGGATCTTATAATTTAGACCGTCACCTTAAGAATCATGTCTTTCGCATAATCTATCCATCATATGCCTAATTCTTAAAGGTTTAGACCAACAGTCTCCGACTATTGTTTGCTTAACATACATTCAACAAATATGAACATAAAGAGGACAAGATATGGTATATAAATGGTAAATGAATTCTTTATTGACAAAAATGTCTCCAAAAACATATGATATTTTTACTCCTTAGGGCATACATGCCTAACAAAAGTTTCATTATCAAATAAATTTGTTTAATCATACAAAAACATCACGCTACAAGAAGTCCAAAAATTCACTAATAGAACAACCATAAAACCTAACCTTAATGAAACTTTAATAACACATAAAATATTCATCATATCACCATGAGACTTTCTAGTTCAACACTTAATATATACATGAATATATCTGCCAAATTTTGTGTGAAATAACATTCATTTGCCTTATGAGCAAAAACTATATTTTTGTGCAACATTACCGATCAACAACAATTCACTATGAGTAGTAGAGAATAAAAATTTAATATATCAACATTGGAAACTCCAAATGGCATGAAATTTTGAGGAACATGACATAACACATGCATGAACATCATACTAAAATTTCATTACAAACAGAAATTTGTAGTTAGAGTTATAGGGGTTGGATTACAAGATGATTACAATTTCAGAAATGCTTAGAACGAGTTTCTTACCTCAAAACAATTTCTTTCAAGCTTCCTTCGAATTCACCCAAAAGAAAACCCAAGATTTCATTTGAATATTTACAGCAAAAATTGAAGGAAGAAAAAGGAAGAAAACGTGGAGAAAAGAAGAAGAAGGAGAGAGTGTGAGAAAAAAAAAAAGAGTCTAAGAGGGAGAGAAAATATTTGTGTGAAAATGGAATAGGTGTGAAAATATTCTTTTCTATAATGATAATTAGAACGCTAAAATAATCAAGTGAAAGATGGAGGATGTTTAGGGGGAAAGTCAAACAATTTGTTCTATTTGCCAAATTTTAAATTCTCAAAATAGGAAACTTCATCATAAAATCAAATCATCATCAAAGTCAAACATTCCACCACATGAAATAAGGGGAAAAGGCCAAAAATATGCCAATCACTTAGAATATATTATCCAACCACAATAATCATCAATGCCACAAAAGTTTGGATAGTAACTGTTGATTACTAGTCAACTGTCTTAAGCCTGCTAACGGTTTATTCAGCCTGTCGAATTTGTGAGGTCGGGGCTGCCTATTAAGTCCATTGACCTGTCATTTCGTGAGGGAAAATTTCACTTACCCAACTTGAAGGATCGGCCTACCGAACTGCCATATACACTAAAATATAACAAAACATTAACTAATTACTAAATCATTATCATGTGTACAACATAAATGACATGAACACCTTGAGTACATAAATTCCACGTGACTGTCACTTGTCATAATACTCAAAATAAAATAGTCAGTAACATCATATCATAAGGGAAAATACTAAACATCATTATTTTTCTAACAATATCCATTACATAAAAATTGACAGGTGTTACATGATTGCAGCCATGTTGTAAAAATCCTAACTTTCTTTTGAGTCTGATTCTTTATAAGGAGGTTGGAGAGCGCATACTATTGCTTCATTGAGCTCATCATCCAAAGAGAAGATGGATTCAACATCATTGTTATATAATGAGACTCCAATGACTTCTTGTATGTGGGAGATCTTCTGACCCCTTTTGTCTTTTGGACATTGCTTCATATAGTGGCCTGTTTTTCCACATTTGAAGCATCGTTTAGACTTGCTCGAGAATTGCTTCTTCTTTCTAAGAAATTTCCACGACCCTTTCTTCTTATGAAATTTCTTGCTTTTCTTGGAGTATGGTGGCTATTTCTCTTTCTTTCTTCTATGGTTTAAAGGATAGGAACATCTTGAATGTGATGGACATTTGGTTAGCAGTTCCTTCTTACTATACACCTTATCCAAATTTCTAATTTGCTTCATATGTTCATGCAAGAACTTATTTTCGGAGCACATTTTATCTAGTGCTCTTAGCACTAATTGGAATAATTCTCCCATCATTTCTGCAATGTCCTCCTACTTGAGGAGAGAAGTTTGAAGGTTTCTTTTCCAAGGGGTTCAGGTATGGAGGATAAAAAGGCCTGCTTTAGGTTGGGATCATCTACTCCTCCTATGATGTAGAAGCGTTTTGACATCTTTTGGGAGTGTTTCTTTAGATGTTTCATATCCATTGAACACCATTTTTTTTGGAAGAATTCTGCCCGAAGTCATTCTATAACCTAAACTTCTTATCCACAGAATTCAATGTATATATGGGAAATGGCTTCCTCGATATTGGTTATCTAGGGAAATTGGAGCTCTCTATATTCTTCAAGACTTTGCCACCAATCTTGTAAAATGCTTGTTAGTTTGGAGGCAAATTAGAGAAGTATTTCTCTACTTTGTGCTCCTAGTTTTTGTGCTTCAAGAAGGATCCAAGCCTTGAATTCTTGAATTCTATCTCACCATTTTGAAGGTGGAATATCGTCTAGGGCAAACTTCTGGAATTTGCTGCTCGAAAAGCTTGTCAGGTAGTGTTGTCTTTGGTCAAGTATAGATGCCTCTTCCGTTTCTTCAACAATCGGTTTTATCTATTGTTATGTTGTTGATGTCTTTGGGTCTTAGGTCATGAGAAACTTTGGAATTTCTTCTTCTTCAAAGGAACCATCATCGGGCCATTCTATTTCTTCATCTAGAGAGCTCTCAGAATTGTTAGATGGTGAGTCAACACTTTCCTAAATATGGATTCGTAGAAGTGTTTTCAAGACGATGTTGATGGATGACCAAAAAGATAGGATTAGGAGCCTTTTAAACCATAAGGTGGTCTTTTGTTGCTGATTTGGTGGGTTTTGGTGGTTCTTCCTTCTTTTGTTTTCCTTTTTTCTTCCTGTTTGAGTCTTCTTCTTCTAAGAGTTTTCTTAGACGAAGAATTAGGTCTTGTGGCTATATGATAGAAAGTGGTAGAGGTTAGGGCTCTTCTGGCAAGGTAGAAAACTTCCATAGGGTTGGTTTCGAAAATGTGAAGAGCGACCATTGGAGTTGTGCTTGTAATGAGGCATATTATTTTTTCAGATTCCTCTTTTTTGATTCTTTTTTTGCAAAATCTGGCTTGGTACTATATTTGTCCTTAATAAGGACATTAATTCCTCTGTGTTTCTTGGATCTTCAAAGATAGCTTGAAGATTGCAGATTGTGAGGTTAGGACCCCATCATTGATTTTACTAACCTTCTCATCCATTTGGTTTAGCTTTTGATCAAGTTTTAGCAAGACTTTCTTTTGTGCCACCATATTTTCTATTTGCCAATTTAGGATTACTTTTGTGGGAGAAATATTTTTTGTGGAACCATCAGCTTCTCGGACATTTAGATTTTGGATTTTTGATTGGTATGATGTCCTTTCTTCTAGGTTATTGATGTTTCTTAGAAGAAACTCTTATAATTTGGAGACATAGATGGATTCATGAAACAAAACAATATAAAAGAGAGACTGAAATAGAAAGAGTTATCCTCGCAACCTGATCAAGCCTTAGACAGCCCTCCTTGTAGTAGAATGGGTGACCTTTGGTCTTTAGAAAATAACACTTCCTATAGCAGTATCTTAATATACATTTTATATCAGTGGTTGTTCTTCGGGGATCGTTGTAGAATAGAAGATACTTTCTCCTCTCTCTTTCCTACTTTGAATTTATTTTAGGGAAAGAACATATTTAGAAACTAGAAGTTTTATTTCTTTTTTCTTCAATTCTTCAATATCTAACAATGGTGAGAAGAGCTCCCTTATATAGGACGGGAAGGAATCTCCTTTACGAGACACGACAACTTGTTTTACAAGACAACATGTGACTAAAGTAGTCACAAGCAAACCTTTTCTTAAAGTAAAGATAACACACAATCACACAGGGCAATTATTATAGTGATATTTTATAAAAGTAGTGTCATGTGTGTTGGAGAACAGTGCTAAGGGTACTGAGTTACCATCCATTAATGGGTTCATGGTCCCATCCAAGGTTCATGTATGCTTCCTCACTACTGTCATTATTATTGGTAGGGTCATCAAGGTCTATGAATTCATCAGGATCCTTTTGTTCATCTACTATGGACAAGTTTAAGAAAAGAAATAGGTCTTGAGAATCTTGGAAAGCAAGATTAGCATAATTTATGCTTGGTTGTATAAATGCCGACTGATCATCTTGTGTTGGTGCTGGATCTTTTGGACATGGACATTTTGGGCCTTTTGTGCATGGGCCTGGGTCTGAATCTGTTAGATCCTTTGTTTGACTATAGTGTGTAATACCATTGTAACACCTGCCAAATTTTCATGTAATGGATTATGTCATGTTAATAACGACGTTAAGTGTTATATTTATGATATGTGTTATGATATATGATATAATGGTAGTAACCATTTTATTTTAAGTGTTATGGCAGGTGACGCTCACATGGAATTGATGTGCTCAAGTGTTCATGTTATTAATGTTATATGTTTAATCATATTTTTATGATAATTTAATGTTATGAATGATTTTTGTATGTTAAGGCAGATCGGCAGGCCGTACTATTCAGTTTGACAGGCCAAAATGACCCCCTCGAAACGGTAGGCCGATAATATATCGTCGGCAGGCTGGGCTTTAGGAATCAGTAGGCCGAAGAGAGAGATCGACAGGCCAATGACAGCTGACAAGCAGTCAGCAAAAATTTCACAAAATTTGTGACAAGGTTGATTATGTGATTGGATAATGATTGTTGATTGGTTGGCATATTTTTGGATTGATTTCCTCATTTTAGGAAATAAATTGTTTGACTTTTAGTTGATTTGATTAATTAAATATGATTTCCTCTTTTGAAATTGTGAAACATGATAAGTGGAACTAAATCAAGGTATGAACTCAATTTCAGAATTTTTGAAACGTATTTTTCTCCTGTAATGTGATTACCATATCTTTCTCTACAAATTTTATTTTGCTCTGAATTTTTTATATGTTATTTATGCATGTGTTATGTGATATTCCTCCAAGTTTCACGTTATTTCAATTTTTTCTATAAAAGTTATGAATTTTCTTCTCTTTGTCACTCACAATAAATTATTGCTGATCAATTGTGTTGCACATATGTATGGGTGTTGTTCTTAATGCTAAGAAATGTTGTTGTGCATGAAATTTGGTAAATATGTTCATGTATATGTTAAATTATGGACTGGAAAGTTTGGTGATGGTTTGATTAATATTTTATGTGTTATAGAATTTTTATGGATGCTAGGTATTTAGACTGTTTTAACGGTAAATTTGTTAAACTTTTATTGTGTATAAGAGGTTTAATGGCGGCTAGTACAACAACAACAGGCAGTATCAAACATATGCTAAATGTGGAAAGAATCATCTTGGAGAATGTCGTATGGGGTCTAATCGGTGTTTTATCTATGGACAAGAAGGTCATTTTGCCAAAAATTGCCCCAGACAGATGAATGCCCAAGCTCAAGCTCCACAGAGAGTTCCTCAAGCCTAGCTTCATCAGATGCAAGCCTCCCTTGAAGGGCCACTAAGTAGTCAAGGAAGACTTGAAGCCCTACCTACGAATGTCGGCATCTATGCCATGAAGAAAGAACAGGTGGCTGTTGAAGCCTCAAATGTGGTCACAGGTCAGATAACGAGCTTATCTACTAATGCTTATGTTCTCTTTGATACAAGTGCCACTCATTCTTTTGTATCATCGTCTTTTGCTAAGAAGTTAGGGCTTTGTTTAGAGCCTATGAGACAGGGATTCACTACGACACTACCCTCCGGGGAAGTGATGATATCTATGCACTGTTTGCGTACTATTCCCCTATGGATTTCTGGTAGGAAACTCTTCGTCGACCTTATTGTGATCAACATGTATGATTATGATATGATTCTTGGAATGGATTTTCTAAGCAAGTACAATGCTTCCATTGAATGCCACAAACAAAAGGTGATCTTCCATCCAGAAGGTGAACAAAAGTTCGTGTATGTGGGTGAGTCCAGGAAGAAACCCAGCATATTCTTATCCGCCATAAAAGCAAGGAAGTTGCTAGCTAGTGGCTGCATGGGTTACTTGGCAAATATTGTAGATAAAAGCCAAGAAGAAAAGATAAGGATAGAAGATGTGGAAGTAGTACGAGAATTTCTAAATATGTGTCCAGATGATCTGTCAAGCCTACCTCCCGATAGAGAAATTGAATTCGAGATCGAGCTCGCTCCAGGCACAGACCCGATTTCAAAGGCACCTTATAGAATGGCCCTAGCAGAGTTAAAGGAGCTTCATATGCAATTAAAGGAACTACTTGACAAAGGCTTCATTAGGCCTAGTCATTCATCATGGAAAGCTCCAGTCTTGTTTGTGAAGAAAAAGGATGGCACTATGAGACTCTACATCGACTATAGAGAGTTGAACAAGGTGACAATCAAGAACAAGTACCCATTGCCTAGAATCAATTACTTGTTTGATCAGCTAAAGGATGCATCTGTGTTCTCGAAGATTGACCTGAGGTCGGGATATCACTAGCTGAAGATTAAAGAAGGAGACATTCCTAAGACAACCTTTAGATCGAGGTATGGTCACTATGAATTTGTGGTTATGCCTTTCGGTCTAACGAATGCACCTGCAGCCTTTATGGATCTAATGATTCAGGTATTCAAGGATTTCCTTGATAAATTCATTGTTGTGTTTATCGATGACATTCTTGTCTATTCAAAGAATCAAGAAGAACACGAGGAGCATCTAAGGATTGTGTTGGAGACATTAAGGAGACACAAGCTATATGCGAAATTCTCTAAGTGTGAAATTTGGCTCGACAGAGTGTCTTTCTTGGGCCATGTAATATCAAAGGAAGGAATCATGGTAGACCCTGCTAAGGTAGAAGCTGTTTTCAACTGGAAGTAACCAACGAACGTAAGTGAGATCAAAAGTTTCTTGGGCTTAGCCCATTATTATATGAGATTTGTGGAAGACTTTTCTAAGATAGCAGCGCCACTCACAAATCTAACTCACAAGGGAAAGAAGTATGAATGGACAGAAGCGTGTGAGAAGAGTTTCCAAGAACTAAAGAAGAGGCTAACGACAACTCCAGTCTTGGCCATTCCAGAAGGAAACGACGGATTTGTGATCTATAGTGATGTATCCAAGATGGGCCTCAGTGCTGTTCTAATGCAGAATGACAGGGTGATTGCCTACATGTCGAGACAATTAAAGGATTACGAGAAGAACTATCCTACTCATGACCTCGAGCTGGTAGTAGTGGTTTTCGCACTAAAAATATGGAGACATTACTTATATAGAGTTTAATGCAAGATCTTCACTGATCATCAAAGTCTAAAGTACTTCTTCACGCAGAGGGATCTAAACATGAGACAGCGAAGATGGCTAGAACTAGTGAAGGATTACGATTGTGAAATCCTTTATCACCCTGGAAAGGCTAATCGAGTGGCTGATGCTCTAAGTAGTAAGGCAACGGCTACATTGATGTTAATGCAAGCAATATCTCAACCTTTAAGGGAGGAAATTCTAGACTTCAGTTTGGAACTTGTCATAGGCCAGTTATCAGCACTCATGCTTGCTCCAACGCTGCATGATGAGATTCGAAGTAAGCAAGATGAAGATGTTAGCCTCGCGAGAATCAAGCAAGAAAAGAAAGAAGGAAAATGTGAAGAGTATCGTATCATGGATGACCAAACTCTATACCTTAAGGACCGCGTATGTGCTCCTAATGTTGATGATTTAAGGGAAAGGATCTTGTCAGAAATGCATGATACTCCTTACTCAATTCATCCAGGTGCGACAAAGATGTATAATGATCTAAGGGATAATTTCTGGTGGTTTGGAATAAAGCGAGATGTTGCTAAGTATGTGAGGAAATGTTTGACTTGCCAGCAAGTTAAGGCTGAACACCAGAGACTTGATGGTGATTTACAGTCAATCTAGATACCGGAATGGAAATGGGAGGATATCGCAATGGATTTCATCACCGGATTACCCAAGACTATAAATGGTTATGATCCTATTTGGGTTGTTGTGGATCGATTGACGAAGACAACCCACTTTATTCCTATCAAGATCACATACTCTATGGAACGGTTAGTGGAACTCTATGTCAAGGAGATTGTGTGACTGCATGGGATTCCTAAGTTTATCATCTCAGATCGTGATGGTAGGTTCACGTCTAAGTTTTGGAAAAGTGTGCAAGCTACAATGGGGACCAAGTTGCACTTCAGTACAGCTTTTCATCCTCAGACAGACGGCCAAACAGAGAGGATGAACTTGATCTTAGAGGATATGCTTCGGGCTTGTACTCTCGACTTCAAGACCAGCTAGTGTAAAATGCTACTGTTAGTTGAGTTTGCTTACAACAACAGCTACTAGGCGACGATTGGAATGGCACCTTATGAAGCCTTATATGGGCGGAAATGTAGGTCGCCTATATGTTGGCATGAAGTTGGTGAAAAAAAGTTGATGGAAAATACTAACACTGAAAGGACTGATTTTGTCAACGAAACCTCTAAGATGATTAAGCTGATACGGAGAAGAATAGAGACCGCTCAAAGCCGTCAGAAAAGTTATGCTGATAAAAGAAGAAGACCCTTAGAATTCACCGTTAGCGAATCAGTATTTTTGAAAGTTGCATTGATGAAAGAAGTTATGAGGTTTTAAAAGAAAGGCAAGTTGAGCCCAATATTCATTGGTCCATATGAAATAGTGAAGCAGATAGGTAAGGTGGCTTATCATCTAAGATTGCCATCTGAAATGTCAGCTGTGCACGATGTATTTCACGTTTCAATGCTCAAAAAATATGTCCCATATCCTTCGCACATGATCGAGCCACAAGTGATCAAGATACGAGAAGACTTGAGCTATGAAGAAAAGCCAGTGGAGATATTGGATCGTAAAATCAAGACCTTAAGGAATAGAGAAATTCCATTGGTCAAGGTGCTATGGTGAAATCACCTGGTAGAAGAAGCCACATGGGAACGTGAAGATGATATGATAACTATGTATCCGCAACTATTTTGAGTTTTGGGGACGAAACTCTTATAAGGTGTGGAGAATTGTAACACCCGCCAAATTTTCATGTAACGGATTATGTCATGTTAATAACGACGTTAAGTGTTATATTTATGATATGTGTTATGATATATGATATAATGGTGGTAACCATTTTATTTTAAGTGTTATGGCAGGTGACGCTCACGTGGAGTTGATGTGCTCAAGTGTTCATGTTATTAATGTTATATGTTTAATCATATTTTTATGATAATTTAATGTTATGAATGATTTTTGTATGTTAGGGCAGATCGGCAGGCCATACCATTCAGTTTGGCAGGCCAAAATGATCCCCTTGAAACGGCAGGCCGATGATATATTGTCGGTAGGCCGGGCTTCAGGAATCGACAGGCTGAAGAGAGAGATCGGTAGGCCGATGACAGCTGACGAGCAGTCAGCAGAAATTTCACAAAATTTGTGACAAGGTTGATTATGTGATTGGATCATGATTGTTGATTGGTTGGCATATATTTGGATTGATTTCCTCATTTTAGGAAATAAATTGTTTGACTTTTAGTTGATTTGATTAATTAAATATGATTTCCTCTTTTGAAATTGTGAAACATGGTAAGTGGAACTAAATCAAATGATTTTCTATAATTCCCTCCATTTTCATGTGTAATTGCCTAATTTTAATCAAAGGATTTCTGAAATTATTGTATAGATATTCCCTCTTATTTTTTTCTCTCATTCACGTGAAATTCCCACACTCAAAATTCTCTTAGACATTTTTCTTTTCTCTCTCTTTCTCTCACGTTTCCTTTCTCACTCTCTCTCTCTTTTCTTCACGTTTCTTTCTTCTTCTCCCTCTCAAATTTCCCTTGCCATTATTTGTTAGAATATTGTAATTTCTTTGGTTGAATTCGAAGGAGTTTTAAGAAGAAATCTGTTTTAAGGTATGAACTCAATTTCGGAATTTTTGAAACGTATTTTTCTCCTGTAATTCGATTACCATATCTTTCTCTACAAATTTTGTTTTGCTCTGAATTTTTTATATGTTATTTATGCATGTGTTATGTGATATTCTTCCAAGTTTCATGTTATTTTGATTTTTTCTATAAAAGTTATGAATTTTCTTCTCTCTGTCACTCACAGTAAATTATTGCTAATCAATTGTGTTGCACATATGTATAGGTGTTGTTCTTAATGCTAATAAATGTTATTGTGCACGAAATTTGGTAAATATGTTCATGTATATATTAAATTATGGACTAAAAAGTTTGGTGATGGTTTGATTAATATTTTATGTGTTATGGAATTTTTATGGATGCAAGGTATTTAGACTGTTTTAACAGTAAATTTGTTAAACTTTTATTGTGTAATGATTTTGTATGATTAAAATAATTTTATTTGGTGATGAGAAATTTTGTGCTACTGTAATTATATGTTAATATGATATCATATGAATTTTTGTGGTCTAAATATGTTTATTTTAATTGTTTGGCACTAATTATTGCATGTAACTCACTGTCCGAATTGTTTGTGGCTATTTTTGTCTCTGCCTTCTAACGCACGGTTTGAACTATAAGGAATTTAGTTATAGGTGATTTTTGGATATGTTATAGTTCTGTGTGTCTATTATATGTGATAATATTTGTAGATTTTTCTATAACATTAAAATGTGAAAAATAGACCTGAGATAAAATTTGTTCATTGCCTAACTATTGCTGGTAGATTTTATGTTGAATGTTATATGACTTGTTTTAAATATTAAATGAAATTTTTATGACTAAAGAAAAATCATGGTAATGTGTTTATATGTTAACTATGTTCCTGCCAAATTTGGTACTCAAATTATGTGTGAATGTAAGGTTATTAATTTTTAAATTTATGAAAGACAGAAATATAAGTGTTTTGAAAGTGTTGTTTTAATGTTTTATGGTTATATGAATGAATGTAACGACATCTGTGACGCCCGAAAAAGGGGGCGTTACAACCATGGTAGAGTAATTCAGTGCAGTCTAGAGGATACTCTTCCCATACAGCATCATCTTCTAGTGTTGGCCAAATCTAGTATGGGATAGTCAGATTTTTGGTAAATAAGAGCTTCTAAAACCTTCTATATGCTGAATTTCCAAGTGGCTGGATTGAGTCTTCAATGGACCAATAAACTTCAATTGATGAATTCACGACTATCTTTTCTTCTTCTGTCACTGTATAGTTTAGTCTTACTAGCAAGATGGTGTAGCACTTTAGATGATGTACAATGTTGCCTTTTGTCACAGTACACCTTTTAAAAACTTATGACATAATTTTCTAACATCTTATAAAGATCAACTATTTCTTATAATTTTTGATATATTCAAAACGTGATATTTAGTACATTTAGTTTTAAAAAAAACATTACTCCTTACGATTTCTTTTTTTTTTTTTTTTTACCTTGCTTCACCGAAAAATTTCAAAAAATTTGCACTTCCATTGAAAAAAAAAAACCCTCGAGAACCCAAAAAAAAAAAAAAAAAAAAAGAATTTGTCATAAGATTTCCAATAAAAAAGGCAAAAAAAAAAGAAAAAGACAATTCGGCGTGACCATGTATAGTCTTGTTGGATTTTCCGACCAACACGTCAGTCAACATCAGCGCCATGTGTTGGGAGAGGAAGCACGGAAAGCACCCAACGTGGAAACCCATCTCAAAACTCTCCTCTTTGTCTTGCTAACGTCACTTGCGTCAAACTAAATCAAACAAAAAGCGAAATCCCCAAACTACCCTTCAAGTTGAAAGATGCTCCGTTTGTCTTTCAGATGCTGCTTTGCTTTCGTTGCCTTGGGCCTTCGTTTCTCCGAATGGTATATTCTCGGTTTCGATTCTCTGGGTCTCTGAAATCCCCATAACTTTATTTATTTTTACTATTGTTCTCTTCGTTTTTTCTCTCACCTCTTTCTCTCTCAATCTTCTTTTTTTCCTCCCTCTTAAAAAAGGAAAAATCGCATCAGGTAGGTTCTTTTTTTCTTTTATTTTATTTTAATCTGTTCATCTGGAGATGAATTTTTGGATTTATTATTGAAGATTTTGGTTTGGTACAACCAATGTATTCATGAAGTTTTTTAACGTCACGTAGATTGATATCTTTGGGTTTCTTTCTCTTTTTGGGTGAATATCTGTGCATTGGAAATGAAGTTGTGCAATGATAAGCAATTTTTCTTTTATTTTAATTTTTTTTGAATTTTGTTGACATGGATTTTTATTTATTTGAATTTGTTGGTTTGGTTTTTTGTACAACCAATGGGTTTTAAGATTTGGGTTTTTGATATCGGAAGTTGATCCTTGATTTTCAGATGGTGGGTGTCCTAAATTTGTGTTAAAGTTTTCATTTTGATTCGAGTTGTTTTGTTTTAGATCTCTCTCTCGATTTGGCTATAGAAAATAAGTAATGTCTCCATTCGTTTATAGAGAGAACATAAATTTGTTAAAATCTTTAGGTGAGGCTTTTATGTATAATTATTGATTGCTTTTACTTATTTGCACCAAAACTCTTTGAGTTACAATTCTAGGACTTGTTGGGATCGTTAATTGTCATAATGAAATCTTTGGTGTAGTTCCTTTTTGGTCTGAGGACTCATTGCACTTTTATTTATTTCTGTAGGGAATCATTGAACTTTATTTTTCCTCTTCTTGATGCTAGTCATAATTCATTCACTTTGGATCAAGTTCTTTAAAACATGGTTCTAACATGGGGCCTTCTGCAAAATGTTATATGAAGATGACGATGATGATCATGATGGTGGTTCCAGTTTAATTTATTTATTTATGCTTTAACTCTAACATGGACTAAGCAGTAGATTGTACACAGACATTGTCATTCTGGTTTCGGAATTGTTCGATTGCCAGAAAATCTTGTAGAAGTGATAGAATTATGCTTGTTGTTTAAAAAATTATGGAGGTGCTAGTCTCACCTCAAGGACAAAGGCAACACCTGCTAGACCCCAGGTCGCAAGATTGTCTCAACTGGGTCCCACAAAGATCTATGGCTTGCCGTGCAAGAGGGTTCCTTGGCCGATGTGGATTCGGTGTTGGCGCTGTTGAAGAATAATGGGGGTAACATCAATTCGAGAAACGTGTTTGGTCTTACCCCTCTCCACATTGCAACTTGGAGAAATCATGTTCCTATTGTTAGGAGGCTCCATGCGGCCGGTGCCGATCCCAACGCCAGGGTTTGTTGCTTTTTGATCCTTGGATTACGTTGTTGCTTTTGTATTCTAGAGGGAATATATTGATAATTGATATTGTATTCTTGATTGTGGAGTGTACAAAAGTTTGATCTGATTATAGTTGTTGGTTAAGAGTCAAGAACTATTTCTAGACTTGGTTTGATGGCTTTCTTTGTGGGGAAGTGAATTATATGCTTTGCTAAAAGAGGGAAAAAGCATGATGCCTCTCTTGTATGTAAAATTTCGTACGACATTTGTTCTAATGTGAGCAGCATTTCGTGGGAAGGAGCCACCTGCTATTTAATAATCTTTGTAGGTGACTTATTTTGATGAAAGAAGAAGAAGTAGATTATGTATCAGAAAAATGGAACCCTTTGTAACTCTCTTTTCTATAGCTCTTTTTTGTTGGTTGGAAGAATGAACATAAAAAGAAAGGAAAGAGAGAAATTTCTTTCATAATGGAATGTCCTGGTCATATTTAATGTGACTGAAGAAGATAACTGAAAGTTTCAAAGTGACACAAACATAAAATTTGAAACAGATTGATCTTAAGCTGGAATTAATTGTGAACTTTTATTAAGTATAAACCAATTAGACTGGATTGATAAATTTTTTCTTAATGATTATTGATGTGTGGGCCTGTGGGCTTTGAAAGCTTGATTTTGTCTGAGACTTTTACGAAACAATTTCGTGTTGCTGGTATGTTGCCTGGCAATCAATTTTTGTTAGTTCCTGTAGCTAAATTTGCAATTTGAGATTACCTCCCCCCAAAAAACATAACGAATTTATAACACGAACAGATTTTAGGTTTGAGAAGAAAATATTTGAGGAAGATCAAGATTACAATTTTTGGTTGAAGTGTCTTTAATTTGGATGTATGATGGTCTAAATTTTCAATTTCCATCTTGGCCAATTCTGAATACCACATGTCTCAGGATGGGTAATCAGGATGGAGTAGCCTTCACCGGGCGCTGCATTTTGGTCATCTTGCTGTGGCAAGCATCCTTCTCCAATCTGGTGCCTCTATTACATTGGAGGACTCTAAATCTCGAACACCCATCGATCTCCTTTCTGGGCCCTTATTACAGGTCATTGGGACTGGATGTAATTTGGGTATGCAGTATTGTGTTTTTGAAATGTTTTCTGCAGACCTTATCTTCTTTCAAAGTGAAACATATGAATAAACCGAGTTCTTGTTCATCTTGTCTTTAGCAGTGACAGAGATCTACAGTTGGGGAAGTGGTGCTAACTACCAGCTCGGAACTGGAAATGCACATATCCAGAAATTGCCTTGCAAGGTCGACTCGCTTCATGACTCACTGATCAAATTGGTTTCTGCTGCCAAGTTCCATAGTGTTGCTGTAACTGCTAAAGGAGAAGTCTTCACTTGGGGCTTTGGAAGAGGGGGGCGACTTGGGCATCCCGATTTTGATATACACAGGTAGTGTATTGACCCTTCATTGTCTGTGGATGGTGAGTAGGTTTTTTCTTTAATCATTCTTTTAGTTCCTTATCAGTCGATGATTTCTTAATCATTTTGCTAATGTGTTTAATTTTTTTTTTTTTAATTTATACTTTGTTAGAAATTCACAAGTTCTTTTGTACTTTGCATTTTGTCTCTCTGAGCGGCTATTTTAATTTGTATCATGTCGACTTGAGGTTGACTTGCTTAGCGCCTATCTTTTTCCTTGATAAAATTTTGTTTCTTCTTGAAAGAAAAAGGATAGTTGTTCATGTCAGTGTTGGTTGTTTAGCGTTCTTAAGTTTTTCTACATTAGTGTTTTGTAGGTATTTGAAAGTGGATTTGTCTGCTTTTTGGTTATGCACAATGAAACTGAAACCAAGTTTAGCAATTAATGCTTATGCACAGTAGATTGATGCATTGAGATGCCGTCTGGGTATGATTTCTGTTTTTCTTACCACTTCAGATGAAAAATTATGTCACTAGCCAGCATATAGAGTCTACAAACAAAACAGAATTGTTTTTGCCAATATGTTGTGTATGGTAAGTAGATAATTTGGACTTTATGCTGCAGTTGAGGATGAAGAAAAAGAAAAATTATTGAAAAGTTATTTCTTTTCCCCATCAATAAAACATGTCTTGTTATAATCTTTGCAGCGGTCAAGCTGCAGTCATTACACCTCGCCAGGTGATTTCTGGTTTAGGATCCTGTCGGGTGAGGGCTATTGCAGCAGCTAAACATCACACTGTTGTTGCTACCAAAGGTGGTGAAGTGTTCACCTGGGGATCCAACAGAGGTAAATCATAAGGGGATTTAAGTATATACAGCTATCGCTGTTGGGTATAATGCGTGATCGTTATTTTATCATCTACCGCTCATTAAAAGGAATGCATATTTGGTTTATATCATTGTCTATGATCACTTAGGATGGTGGAGGATGCAATTGTCTGAGTTATAAACGTTCTGCTAAAATCATTGATTATTTTCAAATTACGTTATGCAGAGGGTCAACTTGGTTACACATCTATAGATACGCAACCCACACCTCGTAGAGTGAGTTCCCTTTGATCAAGAATTGTTTCCGTTGCTGCAACAAATAAGCACACTGCTGTTGTTTTCGAGATTGGTGAAGTTTTCACATGGGGCTGCAATAGAGAAGGTCAGCTTGGCTATGGTACATCTAATTCAGCATCAAATTACACACCTAGATTGGTTGAATCCTTGAAAGGCAAGGTATTCATGGGTGTTGCTGCTGCAAAATATCACACTCTTGTGTTGGGAGGTGATGGAGAGGTAACTTCAGTGGATATACATTGTTGTTTAAAAGCTAAAACACCACAAATTATACATCAAGCGTTAACTAAACCACTATGGTGGATACATGACAGGTTTACACTTGGGGTCATCGACTTGTTACCCCAAAACGTGTGGTCATTGTTAGAAACTTGAAGGAGAGTGGGGCTAATACTCTGAAGTTTCATCGCATGGAACGCCTTCATGTGGTTTCTGTAGGTGCAGGGATGGTACACTACTCTGAAGTTTCATCGCATGGAACGCCTTCATGTGGTTTCTGTAGGTGCAGGGATGGTACACAGTTTAGCTCTTATGGAAGATGGTGCCTTGTTTTATTGGGTCTCCTCAGATCCTGATCTTAGATGTCAACAGGTGTTTCCTTGACATACTTGGTATTTCTGTTGGATTGTACTTACCATCAGAAGGAATACCACTAGTTATCTTTATCTTGTCTGTTTATGTAGATTTATTCTTTATGTGGACAAAATATCGTAAACATTTCTGCCGGGAAATATTGGACTGCTGCAGTTACAGCCAAAGGTGATGTTTACATGTGTGATGGGAAAAAGTGCAAGGATAAGCCACCAGTTACAAACCGCTTAAATGGCGTAAAGCGGGCTAGTTCAGTCTCCGTTGGTGAAACACATTTGTTGGTTATTGTTCTCTCTATCATCCAATTTATCCTCCTAGTATGGCCAAGAATCCGCAGAAGCATAAATCAAATGTCAGCGAAGAGCTAGAGGAGCTTAATGAATATCGTTTGCCTAATGACATGGATTATTGTAACCAGCTGCCTACTGCAGATGAGGATTCTGGGAAAAAGCTCGTACCTAGCTTAAAAAGTCTTTGTGAAAAAGTTGCTGCGGAAAATTTAGTGGAGCCACGAAATGCTATACAATTGCTTGAAATTGCCGACTCTCTTGGAGGAGATGATTTGAGGAAGTATTGTGAGGTACTCCTTGCTGAATTAGAAGACTTGTTGATTTTGTAATTAAGTGTAAACTAAAATTTTATTTGTTTTCTATTGTTGTTTCTTTCCTATGGCCTCTGAATCGTTTTGAAGTGATATGATTTCTGATCTTTTATTTCCCATCCCTTTTTATGACATCTATTGTTAGCTGATTACGTTGGGGATGTGATTATTATTAGGAGCACTATGTTTTTATTGGCGCAGGCAGTTTAAAACTTTTAGATTTCATTGAAATATCAAATAACTAGACTTAAGTATCTTTTTTAGTTACTTTGTGCGTCTTTCTGTTATTTCTTCATGCAGTCGTTACCTTTGACCTTTAGTCTGATGGAGGATGTAGTAGATGTTGGTGGGCTTTTTTTTAAAGATATTTTGTTGTTTGTTTTCTTTTGTTTTTTCTTGATAGGATGCAAGTTTTTTCTTATATTAATCGTCCATGTATTTAATATTGTTCATTTGTTTCAGGAAATTGTTATTCGCAACCTCGACTATGTTTTCACGGTGTCATCACATGCTGTTGCGAGTGCTGCGCTAGAAATTCTAGCTAGCCTTGAAACCACAATGGATCTGAGATCATCTGAACCTTGGAGTTATCGCCGTCTCCCAACTCCAACAGCTACTTTCCCAGCCATTATAAATAGCGAAGAGGAAGATAGTGAAAATGAGGTACAGAGGACTCGTGACCACCATACGAATAATTTCACGTCAAAGAATGAAATAAACGAGAGATTGGACTCCTTTTTGCGGCCTCAAGATGATCCCAATCAAGATGCTTGCAAACAAATCCGAGCTTTACGGAAAAAGTTGCGGCAAATTGAAATGCTTGAAGCAAAGCAATATAATGGGCATCTTCTTGACGACCAGCAAATTGCAAAGCTTCAAACAAGATCAGCTCTCGAGAGCTCACTTGCTGAGCTTGGTGTTCCTGTCATAACACAGCCAGTGAAGGCATCTTCTTCGGTTTGTACAGATGGAAAAAGAAATAAAAAAGCTCAGCTATCAAAAAAACAGAGAAGGGGCAAACAAAGAGCAGAACAAATGGAAATAGCGTCTGGTATTACTGGAATTGAACTCGGATCAGAACTTGCATCGAAGGATTTATTGGATATTGAAGTCCTTCATGTCCCAAAACATACGGTGCGCTTCTTTCAGGTTCCTTTATTGTTTTATTCATCAACGAAACTATATATATCTATATATATATATATTGTAACTTGTAAGGTATGTGATTATGGTTGTTAATTGTGTATAGACAAAAATTTATCTGTTATTTTTGAAATTTTAGAACTTTTAAAGTCCCAAAATATCTTTTGGGTATTAAAAATTTCTCCCAAACTTTGGGGGAAATTTGGTAATTGCAAGAAGAAAATTCTTTTACTCAAATATTTTGAGAGGTTAAAATTACAGAAATTTTGAAAATTTTGGAGAAAATTTTTTCGATGAGCAAACTGCAAAAGTAGGGCTTATTTTGAAGCACAATTTTTGGCCTTTATAATTGTTTTCCAAAAAACAACCTCCAACGAGTATATTTGACAATGGTCTTAATGAAACTTTGAACTGAAGTATTTTTCGTTGATTTTTTTTATTTATTGGGTTTTGTGCATTGTAACTCTTGAAAGGTGGAAGATATGAATGCCATGTTTGAAATGACTCAGACCAACCGAGCCGCGAAAGGGTCACCTTTTAGTGTTCGGGACACTAAATTTTTCAAAGAATAAGAGTCCATTGCCCACAGTTTCCAAGAAGAAGAATAGAAAGGGAGGGCTTTCCATGTTCTTAAGTGGCGCTCTCGATGACGCTCCCAAAGATGTTGCCCCCTCTCCGCCAACACTGAAAAACGAGGGCCCTGCATGGGGTGGGGCCATAATTTCGAAAGGACATGCATCTCTACGGGAGATCCAGAATGAGCAAAGCAAAACCAGGCAGAGCCAGCCATCGAGCAGTAGGGATAAGGAGGAATATCTCGGTGATGAAAAATGTGACGGGAAAATTAGGTTGAGTTTGTTTTTGCCTTCTAAGCCAATACCAATGGCCTCAACTCGAATGTCGCAAGCGTGTGATGGAGAGAGAAGCACACCTTCTTGGCAGTCTTCAGGAACTCTGCCGCGTCTTTCTCGGCCATCTCTCAGAGATATCCAAATGCAGCAGGTACGAAAGTTCCTAACTCTCTTGATTTTGAAGTTTTAAATATTATGTCTTGTAGAAACCATTTCAAATTTGTCATGATATTTGTTCCACAAGCACTTCTATGCATTTAAGTTTGTTTGCTTCTGACAGCCCAAAAATTATTCATCTCAAACAGGGAAAACAGCATCAAAGTCTTTCCCATAGTCCAAAGGCTAGAGTCTCCGGATTCTCGGTTACTTCTGGTCAGGGTTCCCCGTCAGATTCTACAGGAATGAACCGCTGGTTCAAACTGGAGGTTGACTCTCCGTCGTCGATACGTGCTATTCAGCTAGAGGAGAAGGCTATGAAGGACCTCAAGCGCTTCCACAGCAGCGTCAAGATTGTTAAAAATCAGTCTTGAAAATAACCTATCAATGTAGCTTTGTTAGTTGTTGCGGCTTTTTTCTTTTCTTTTCTTTTCTTTCATTTATTTATTTATTTATGTATATTGTCTTGTGACGTAGTTTTAACCAGAAGCAAGTGCCAAAAAAGGACCTAGTTGTAGACGGAACATGTCATTGGTCTAATAATTAAGGTGGAATTACGAGAAAAAAAAAAAAAGAAAATGAGTGGGGGCTTCAAATGAAGTTGGTAATAATTAAGTGGAAAAGGATTAGTAAGGATGAATTTGAAAATTTTAACTGAAGTGAACTAATAGTAGGAAAGAAACGGGGCCAGAAATAGAGCCGTTATGAAGGAAGTTGAAAGATGGGAGCGCTTTATTCCACATATAGTCTTTGAGGCTTACTCACAATCTCGCTCTACACTTTATTTGGTAGGATGGAGAGTTTGAGGGATATGCACTGTGAATGATGGAGAGGATTATAAAAATTGTTCATGTTGTTTGGTATACAAATGATTGATGCTAGTTATGTGGTTGATTAATATAGTCTTTTGCATAATTTGTCAATAAAGAAGGCATAACATGTAATTTTTTTTAAATTCTTTAGAGCGTAAAATAGTCTTTTAAAATTTAATGTTGGTGGATCCTTCGATTAGTAGAGAGATCCAATTTAGTGGATTTGAAGAGAGATAACATCATTCCTCCTCTCCTCTCCTCTCCTCCTCCATCCAACCAAAAAATGGATGCCCATTAGGTCCTCTTATAGTTCTATAACAATATTTAAATGAATCGGTGGAAATTTTTTGAATAATTTCTGATTAATAGGGGTTAAATTAAAAATTCATACAGTGTACCATCTGTATGGTGTATAGTGCCAACTTATGTACCATAGGGGTACATGGGCATGTTCTCCATGATATTGATAGTGTGATTATGTCACATGATTTTCATGTGATATGATAGTGCATAAAAAAATATTACACAATAATTAAGATATATTATAAACAGTACTTACTATTATTATTATTATTTGAAAATGAAACCTGGCAACTTTTATTAATCACTTGTAAAATAAGTGACAAATGAACAAAGGCCACGTATCATGCTAGAAAAAATCATAATTTGAAAAAGCAAAGCTAGCTAACTCGTGGGCCACATTATTCTCATCTTGGGAAATGTGGCTAACCGTTCCACAAGGAGTTTTGGTAAAATTTGCTTGAATGTCTTCAATCACATTTGCTTTGACAGATCGATGTGTAGGAGATAGGACCAATTGATGTGTGTTGACGGCGTTCGATTCAATAGTCCAATTACATAATCCATACTCGAGAGCCAATCTCGCCCCCTCTCTTATAGTTAGGCATTCTTGTCACTCCTCGGAGTACAGGTGGTGACGTGACAGTTGATTAGACTAATTTAATTAAGTTTTTGTTAAAAATTTAAAATTAAAGGAATTAATTAATTATATTAAAATACGATACAATTTAAAACTTTTAATCAATTATTAAAAATAGTAAAAACAGATAAGAAGGAAATAAAAAGAAATAAAATAATAGAGAGGGCAAGGAGGGTATCTGTTAGGTCCCACCGGCCCCACAACGTGTGCGCATACATAATATCGACAATAAATTATTACAGTTACAGTCCAACATGAAAAATAAAGTTTAAATAATAAATTTAAATTTATTAAATAAGCTTAGATTTCCACTGCTACGCTACCATGTCGATTCTTTACCTAAGCTTAATGATCATTACCTCTCCTGTTGCTCCACTAGGATCCTCCTAATGTCCTCGCCCGATCTTCGTAGTAGTAAGTGTGATCTACTCCTACCAATAGAGCTGACAACTCTAACCTACTAGAATTCCGAAGTCACAAGACCACTAGCTGCTGTTGAATGAATGCCTTAAGCCCTTCTTGGAACTTGATATACTTTTCATGTTCAGATACCACGACGAACGAAGCAAACTTGGCCAACTCATCAAACTTAACCTCATGTTCCTGAACCATCTCATCACCCTATTCCAACCAGTAGAATCCGACGATCCTTTGGTCTATGCATCCTTGCAGAAATGACGCTCAGGGAACAATTCCTTGAATCTTTCCGCACTAATACTCCCACCATTCTCCAGATGCTTCGCTTACTTTTACAGGTATCAGCACTGCCTATCAACTTACAAGCCACGAATTCCACTCAATACACTACCGGTATACCAAGGGTATCCAAATGTTTTCCTATTGAGTCTAACCGGTTTTCAGCCACCTACGAACCCTCATTTTCCATTGAAAGTTGGGGCAAACACACGCCTAAGCTCCTTAAGGCACTCATGCTCGCGACTCACCTTTGAAATTTCAAGCCTAACCCTTGCTGCCATTTGTCAAAAAGCGGCAAATGATGCCCCTATCATACATTCCTCAATCATGGAACTTACATCAGCCATAGCTGGATGACGCCTAAGTGCCATTCTCTCTCAATTCTAAAGACAAAATTAGACGATCAAAGGCTTTTCACTATAGTACCTATGTGTGCACAATTTCCAAGGTTCATAACCTTGGGCTCTGATACCATTCTGTTATGCCCCGGAGTACGGGTGCTGATGTGATGGTTGATTAGACTAATTTAATTGAATTTTTGTTAAAAATTTAAAATTAAAGGAAATAATTAATTTATTAAAATGCGATACAATTTAAAACTTTTGATCAATTATTAAAAATAGTAAAAATGGATAAGAAGGAAATAAAAAGAAATAAAATAATAGAGAGGGCAAGGAGGGTACGTGTTGGGTTCCACTAGGCCCACAAAGTGTGCACACACATAATATCGACAATAAATTATTATAGTCACAGTCCAACATAAAAAATAAAATTTAAATAATACATGCCTTGATTTACTACAGCTACTAACCTACTCAAGGTCCTCTATTGCTCGCAAGTCCGGGCAATGGACTCTCCGTTAGTTCTAAGCTAGATTCCACCTAGAGGGGGAAAAGGTTTGAAAACAAGTAAAAAAGGAGCAAAAAACTCAGTTGGACTAAGGTTTTAAAAACATTAATTCTAAATATAAATTTCATGTTCGAAAATATTTTGTAAAAATTTCAAAAAGATGAACAAACATATTAAATTCATTCTAACCCTTAAAATCTCCTACTCATCTAGAATTGTTCCTTATTATTTGTTCTTCGGCAAAGCTATAATGTCACCACCGTAGTAGCTTAGCTGGGTTTCAGAACCTACCCCTAAGGTCGCAAGCTATACGACTCGATCTCTGATATGGCATCATGCCCGCCTATATATTTCTATTATTATTTAAATCCCATTTACCAAGTGTTCTTAATTACATTCATTATTTGATTCATTATGAGCATTCATTCTTTGACAAATAATGAAAATTGCTAAGAATTTTATCTAAATCGTTCCTTGAAATTTGTTTTAAAAGAAATCACTTTGAAGGAAATCATTTTGTAAAAGATCATTTTGAAGGAAATCATGTAGTGGCCAATAGCCCCCTTTTGAAAACATTCAAAACATTATGTCATTTATTGAAAACATTTTGGAAGGATTCCTTTAAGGCCAAAATCATTAAAAACCTAGCTACCAAAGAAAGGGGTAGAAGTCCTACCTCAATACTCATGCCGGTGTCTCACACCGTAATCTCGGTCCACTACGTGTTAACTCCGCGAAACCACGAACGACCTTAAATATACAAACTAAGTCATTAGCATCTAGCTCAGGATATTCTATGTTACTAATCTACTTCATGGTGTCTTAGTGTGCCTTTTGAGTCCACAAAATCATATTGGAAGTTTAATATTTCTTTCGGGGTTCAAAACAATGAAAATGGGTGAAAAATGACAAATTTTCACTAAGCTCGGTCGGCCTGTCGGTCTCTTTGGCTCGGCCTGCCGGCAAACCCGGTTCGGTCGGCTGAACTTTTCAAGGTTTGGCCTGCCGATCATAAGAATTTGGCCTACCGAACTCATGAATCTGGCCTACTGAACTGGGAAATTCTAAAATTTTTTAGAACCCGAGTCTCGGCCTTTCGAGCTCAATTCTCAATTTCAACCTGTTTTCTCAAATCCTAGGCATACAGAACACTCATAGAAGGTAGAAAAACATAGTAGGACACTTTTAAACTAATTTAAACAAGATTTACATTGAAAAATCCAATAAAATCCAAAAATAAAAAAATAGAGGAAAAATGAAAAATCTTGATTCAAATTCGTTTTTCTTCAAACTAAGCTTAGATTATAGTTATTTTAAGTTCATCTAACTTAGATTAAAGGTTTTCTAAACTTAAATAAGCTTAGATTTCAAAATGCTAAGAAAATTGAAAAAGTTTTGAAATTTAAAAACTAACATTGATTTTAAGCTTTGAATCATGTTTATGGTTGTTAAATCACGTTCCTGAGCCTTCAATCCACAGAAAACCAAAGCTTAGCTTGATTTTTGATTCAAAAATTTAAGAAAAAAAGAGAGAGAAAGGGAGGCAGGGAGAGTGAGACGAGAGAGAGAGAGGAAGAGAGAGAGAGAGAGCGTGAGAAAGTAAGGGAAAAGGAGAGAGAGGGAGAGTTTAAATAGAGAGGAGTAAAACCAACACGAGAAAGCTGTGTGAGATACACAGTTTTCAAACAGGATGTATTTGGTATTTAACAAATAGTTTTATTTCAAAATTTCAAAATAACAAATTAAAATGATCAAATTAATTTAAAAGTCAAATTTATTAAGACATCATTGCAAAACATTTAGATTAGGCTTGAATTATAATTTGGCACACTAACCTACCATTTTACACACTAAAGCCACTTAATTAATTTTCAGGGCGTTACAATTCTGCAACATGGGGAGAGAACTTTCCTCTGATCATTAAAGATTTGGCAACAATAACCACTTTATCCGACTCGTGAGCAATGACACCTACACCAATCCGATTATTAATTGTAAAAACTACCACATCAACATTGATTTTGATCATCCTTCTACTCGGAGGCCTCCATTTTTGCTTAGGAAGTTGAGCACATTCCTCCTCTTTCCTATGCCGCTTCTTACCTGATCAATAATCACCATGGCCCCGTTTAGTTTTGTTCATAGAATTTTTGAAAATGTTTTCGCATATTTTTTGAGGCAAAAATTTTAAAAACACTCTTAGCATAATTCCTAAAAAATTCCTATTTTTCAAAATAAAAACATTTTCACCTATTTTAAAAACAATACCAAATGGCCCCCATATATCCTCCTAGCTCAGTCAAGCATTGCTCCATAACACAAATTTTCCTCCTATTCTTATTCAGCAAAATACTCCAAGGTATTACACAAAAGTGATCCTACTTCACTTTATTGCCATAATGCATAACGGAGAAAAATAAAGCTTGGAACGAATTTTCCTTAAACCGATTACATAGCTCCCAATTTGCACTATTTTGCTCCACTTTTCTTGCATTTCTACAACTCCACAAAGCATGGGTGACACCCTCTAAAGCCTCCTTACAACACGGGCATATAAGTACTGCATTAACACCCCGCTTAACCAGCTAAGACTTCACCCCCAGCACATTGTAAGTAGCACAACATACACGTATCTTTAGTTTGCTCGAAATCCAGCATAACCACAAATGCCTCCACCTTGCCATACAAGAGTTCTCACTCGTGGATTGGCCTATTTGTCTACTGAGCATTTCTAGCATGTATCCCAATTTCACACTATAGCACCCTTTTTGATCAAAATGCCATACTAATATGTCTGGACCCCTACATGCACCAAATGGTATACTAGGCACCACCTCCATATCAATATCCCAAAGCAGCGAATTTAGTGCATTAAAGGACTAGGAAACATTTTCAATCAATCTATTAACCTGGAGTTCTTGGTTCTCCTTCGTCAAGTGAGTGAAAGTTCAAAAAGAATATGGCCTTGGAACCCATGGATCTTTATACAAGCTCACACTTAAACCATCTCCGATCTTCCAACAAACCACCATTTCTAGAAGTTCCTACCCCCACATTATACCATGCCACACATAGGAAGGATATGTTGTTGGAAAAATAATACGCTGCGGAATTTAAAAACTTTTTAAATTAGAGTATTTTCTAAAACACAAGTTTGACATGCTATATGTATAAATTAACCTGATCTTACTGGCCTTGTATACGCCGAAAAGCTCCCAAAATCTGTGTAGAAAAGTAACGTTCCAAAAGAGCCTTAACCAACTGGTCTTTTTTGCTATTCTCTATCCACAATCGGAGTGAGTGTGGGCTCACACGTACAGCTCTTCCTCAAGGTGACTCTCCTTCCAACCAATTGAGAGAACCCAAAGCTAGTGTTCGTGATTTGTGAACAAGAGCTCTTAGGGAGTTTCAGATTCTCACCAGTAGATTATTACTCTTAATCTCTCTATTGATCTTAATAACTCATTAGACTCACTCCCTATTTATAGAGGTTAGTTCTAGGGTCATTCCTTATCAGATAAGATCTCAAAAATTTGAAACAGAACCAAATTCGGGTCTATATCGAATAAGATATGTGTAAAAACGCATGAAAACGCGCGATTTTTAATTAGCGCATAGGCAGGCCAAACTTTTTCATAGGCAGGCCGAACTTGCCTGATCGGTAGGCCGACCTTTAAGTTCGGCATGCCAAACTGTCGAAATAAAAATCACGCAAATCTTTTATTTTTCACCCGAGATTCTATAGGATAAAGCCTCAGTTTTAATTCAAATAACCCAATAGAGAAGTTATCTAATTAAAACAACTTTATCTAGAAAATCTTTAAGAAAATAAATAGATTCCTAATAATTCTACAAGTTTATCTTGATTTAAATTATCCAAAATTAAATCAACTAATAAACAGACAAGAATTATCTGACATCAACAATTCAACAAGTTTATCTTGAATTAATTTTTGTTTACAAAATTAATTCAACTGACAAACAAACATGAATTATTTGATTCTTCTAAATTTTCAACCTATCTAATAAATCGACATAGGTCACCAATTATTGTAAAAGCATGCCGTATCATTACAGGATTTTGTGAGCTAGCAAAGGGGACCAAATGGACCTATATAGTTCAAGCACCTGATAATTATGAAACCAAATATCCCAGATATACATTTCATAATTATCAACTCCAACGCTACTCCACTAAAAGCTTGGAGCTGCACTCTCGAACTCTATAGAATTACGAAGCCCGTATAGCTAAGTCTCCATGACATATCATAGTGTATCGTATCCCCATAGGATTATCCATAATCGACTTAAGGACAAGTTCTGTCTTACCTTCCCGATTATTTTTATCTTACGTTCCATTATCTCACCATTGGAAAACTTACCATCCAAAGACAGTATACCATTCGGTTACACCTATGTATCCAAATGGTTGAGCGCTCCAATTTTCCAATTATAGGATAACGCATATAAGAGGATATCACTACTCCTAAAGAGGAGCTATGGATTCCATATCTATGAATAACAGGTCTACGTCATCAAGAGTCAT
>CAMOHE010039846.1:0-56938 GCA_946598075.1 Artocarpus hirsutus | reverse complement strand
TCCTACTTACCATATATCAACTTTCAAAAGTAGGAAACCTTATCAATTAAATTCAATCAATCAAAAGTCAAACATTTCATTTCCTTAAATGAGGAAATAAATCCAAAAATATGCCAATCAATCAACAATTATTATTCAATCACATAAAAAGTAAACTATTCTCCCATATGGAATAAGGAAAGAGAAGATAATATGTCAATAAATCAAAATTATACTGCAACAAACACACTCACATATACATAAATTATGTTAGTCATTATCTACTTTCTCAAAGTCATACACAGCCACCAAACATTGTAACTTACACATATAGTGCATATTACATTAAAAAAAATATAACATCAATAATGTATTACTTCCCACTTGCTATTCATACTCACATGGCAACTATATCAATTACACACACTCATATATATAATTTACATTCACACAAAAACACATATAAATTATAAAATATTAATAGTCATTTTCCATTACAATTATACAATAGTACAAAATATTGTGCACATTACATTAATATATAACATAACTTTCCTTTCTTTTATTTTTATACGAATTAACCTTATATATAGAAACATATTAATTCTTATATTACATAAACATAAGTATATATAGAAATATTTATATATAGAATATAACATTTATATATATATATAGAATACTTGTAAATTAACTTACAATTAACATATAAATTAATGTTTATTTATAGTTCAATTGATACTCGAGAAGGAAATAAGAACCTCTTAAGAAAGGTTTGAGGTTCAAACCCGAGGGACGCGAAAGAAAAACCCTGAGGGGCTAGAGGGGACAGTATAGATGAGCGGGCGACACAAGGATGGTCTACCAATAAGAGCCATAAGTTTGGGGGCCCTGCAAGGTGGATCCTATGGAGCCTTGAAGGATTACGCCAGGGTCAGACGCCATAGTATCGATGATAAAGCATTTTTAGGCATTTTTAATCTACAATAAAGAATCATATACCAAACATAAGCAAACATATCATAATAATTTAAGATAACACAATCATGTAAAACATACAAATGTGTTTATGTGTCAAAACTTTGAAAATATCACAACCTTACAATGATAATTCCTAACTCAGAATTCAACAAGCTCCTAGGTGAGCCTTACAAATTCAATTAGGAACACGAATCCCTTCTTGATTAATGTATGCCATTCAGGACTCAAATGATCTAGCATATATTAATAATTATTTCTTTAGCCACTTATTTTATTAACAGAGCTTGTCGGGGAGGTTAATAAAAAAAATTAACATGAGTGTATAACCATCATTCCAATATCTTATCCATGATTTATAATCACCACCTAGGGGTGTGCAACTATAAATCATGCTAAAATACCTTATCCTGTTAGAGATCTAACCTAGTACATGATGAAATCCCTTCCATTACCTATGGACCAATGATGGAGGCTGTAGGTCCTCTATTCGAAAACCTTCTTCCACTCATTCTGTTGAAATCAAGGTTCTATTTTCTAAACATGGATGAACAACCTTTTGATGAGCGGCACTCCCAATTCGATACGACATGTCATCAATATACATGGCAAATCATGTTATATTGTAGACAAGCAAAGCGATCATGCAAAACCACAAGCAAAATAATAATAAATAACCATAATATTATGGGTCCACCCTAGAGAAAAGAAAACAAAGATTACAAGAGAATAATAGTAACATATTATCGATTCTTCATCCTTGAATCTTCAAATTGTATTATTCTTCATGTTATGTCCATCTTCAAGTCTTCAATCCCACATAGATCAAATACTTTATATTTTCGGTCATATCTAAATTTAATGTTTCTTAGAATTGTCCCAAAAATAAAATCAAAACTACACCGAAAATAAACCTTTTCTAAAAAATTTACAGCTCTCTGTCGATATGCCAATCTGTATAATCGACCTATTGGTCATGACCCTCTGGCCTGTCAAACCTCACAGTCTAGCTTACCGATCATGACAGATCACCCTACTGAACTAGAAAGTTCGGCCTGCCGCAAAAGCCATCAGATTTCTACCCCGCTGATGGCCTACCAAACCTAAAGTCTAACTTGTTGATCTGCGACCATCAGCCTACCTGACCTAAGGGTTTGGCATGCTAACTGAGCAGAAGTCATGCTTTTCAAAAAATACAGTTTTTAATGCAATTTATCAATTTTATTTTTAACAATTCAAAAACATAAAATTGGAGACTGAGGAAATACCTGGGGAACGTTATCATCCATCTTCTAGATCCGTCTTCTAAATCTATCTTCTCCGAATGATTATTTAATTACAAAATTCTTATAAATTTAAAATTAAATAATAATTCTTAGATGGAGATAATAGTTCGCCATCTAATTACATGAAAAACATAGATGCATATTCTAACCTCTAAGGAACCATAACCTACATAAATAAATTAATTAATTAATAATTAAATAGTAATTTAATCAACCATAATTATTAATAAACATTCACTATATAATCCATAACAACATAAAAATATATAGAAACCTAGAGTGCCAACTCATCAAGATCACATAATTTATTCATATAGCATGATTACAAACTTGCAAATTTATGTAAAAACCTGGCTCTGATGCCAATTGTTGGAAAAATAGTACACAGTGAAATTTAAAAAATTTTGTACCAGTGTATTTTTCAAAACATAAGTTTGACACACTATATGCATAAATTAACCAGATCTTACTAACCTTGTATGTTGAAGAAGCTCTGTAATCGATGAAGAGAAAAGATGTTGTAGAAGGACCTCAACCAACTAGCCTTCTTTGCTATTCTCTATCCACGATAGGTGTGTGTGTGTGGGCATGCTCATATAGCTCCTCCACAAGTGGCTTTTCTTCCAACCAATCAAGAAATACCTAAAGCTATAGTTTGTGATTTGTAAACAACAGCGCTTCAAGGAGTTTCAAAGTCTCACTCGCAAGTACTCATTGATCTGAATAACAATGAGTCTCACTCCCCTTTTATAAAGGTTGGGCCCAGAGGTTAGTCTTTATCAAATAAGGCCTTGAAAATTAGAATTAGAATCAATATAGATAAGAATTAGTGTCTAAAAAAACATATTCAGAAATCGTTTGGTCAGCAGGCAGAACTAGTAGATTAACCTGTCAAACTTACTCCATCTGTTGGCCGAACCTGAAGATTGGCCTACCAAACTTACGATTTTTTATCCCTGTAAATCTTTATTTTCCACCCAAGATTCTAGGGATAGAGCCTCAATTTTAATTCAAATAACCCAATAGAAAAGTTGTCTGATTAAAATAGTCATATCTAAATAATCTCTAGGGAAATAAATATTCTCGTTAATTCAATAAGTTTATCTCGAATTAATTTTCACAAAATTAATTCATCTGATAAATAGACATGAACTATTTGATCCTATCAAATTTTCAATTAATCTGATAATTTGACACAAGTCACCAATTATTAGAAAAGCACGCATATCGTTACAGGATTTTTATTAGTTAACAAAGGGGACCTAATGGACCTATATAGTTCAAGCTCTCGATAATTATAAAACCCAATATCCTAGATATATTTTAATTATCAACTCCAACACTACTCCACTAAAAGCTTAGAGCAGCACTCTTGAACTATATACACTACAAAGCCCATATAGCTAAGTCTCCATGACATATTATAGTGTATTGTAGCCCCATAAGATTATCCATAATCGGCTTAAGGATAAATTCTGTCTTACCTTCCCGATTATTTTTATCCTACATTCCATTATCTCATCATCACAAAACTTACCATCCAAAGACAGTATACCATTCGATTACACCTATGTATCCAAATGGTTGAGCGCGCTACAATTTTTCAATTACAAGATAACGCATATAAGAGGATATTATCTACTCCTAAAGAAAAGCTATGGATTCTGTATTTATGAATAACAGGTCTACGCTATCAAAGGTCATGCCTTCAACGTACCAACATGCATGCTAACATAAAATGTGGACGTTACCTTTTGGTACATCAAAAGATATAAGTCAAGACAATGAGCCCACCATTCATCTCAAGATTGAGGTACAACACATATGATTGTCTAAAGTGAATCAATTTGCATAGATAGAATTATTAATCCAAACCAATTCACTTAATGTCCCGATCCAACACACCGTCACCTATGATAATGTGCCAATGTTTCTATTCACGGAGTCCACCTCCAATAGCGAAGACAAACCATCTATCATTAGGGATATAGACAACATAAGAATATTTGCATGAATAAAGCACCCACCTTTATTCCTTCGATTGTAGATCTTATTTTTTAGACCATTACCTTTAAGATCATGTCTTCCGCATAATCTATCCATCATATGCCTGACTCTAAAGGTTTAGACCGACAGTCTTAGACTTTTTGCTTGCTTATCTGCATTCAACTGAACGTAAAGAGGACAACAATTTAGTATATAAATAATAATTAAATAAATACTTTATTGATAAAAATGTCTCTAAAAACATATTACATTTTTGCTCCTTAGGGCATTCATATCTAACAATACTGGTATGTGTATTTCTTTAATTTGGAATCAATTATCTGTTTCAAAAGAAAAAAATCAATCTCTTAGAAAAGTAACAAAGTGGGATTCTAGAAACAGTCCCACTCCTCTTAGCACCATTTCAAAAAAAAATTCATTTTCATCTTCATATCCTAAAACAAAACTAATCTAAGATGCACACACATACACACACAAAGTCATAAATTCTATTTTGCTCTAACCTTTTAAGTGCTACTTTCTCTTTTGCTTGCAACCTCCATGTCACCATCATCTTCATATATTTTCTTTTACCAATTATCCATGTGACTTGAGCGAGATTAAAATCACTAAAACAAATTTATTTTATTGACAGAAATATCAAAGTTGCAACTTATGATAAATTAAAGGTGTAGTGTTGTGTTTTTTTCAAGTTGTAAAAGACAAAGTGGGACATTCTCATACTTCTGGGCCAAATTTGAAATTAGCCCAAAGAAAAACATTAGTGAATTGGTAGAAAGATACTATAGCCTGAATAATACAACTTCATGTAAATTTTATCAACATTATTGTTTTTGTTATACAGATAATAATTAGCGTAGAAAATATTGGTGCACAATATGTGACCCCAAGAAGCTGAAAGCTGTGTTATTTTATTTTGAATACTTGCTACATCTAAAAGCATAACATCTTATAGGGACGTTTACTATTTTATACCCTATGTTTCAAATTTATTCAAAAATTGTTCCTTTGGTTTTGATCTCACTGAATGTATACCTTAGATTAGATTTAGCTAATAATTAATTTTAATCTTTAAAATGATTAAATTATCCTTATATAAGAAAGAAAAACTAAAAGTACTTTAAAAAATAGAGAATTTAAAAGAAAAAACATAAAAAATTCAATTTTGAGGGTACCGATGTAAGACATGTATACCCTAAAGAGTAAGAATGTAATATTTTTTAGAGATATTTTTATCAATAAAGAATTTATTTATTATTTATATACCAAATCTTGTCCTCTTTACATTCATATTTGTTGAATGTATGTTAAGCAAATAAAAGTTTGAGACTATCGACATAAACCTTTAAGAATTGGGCATATGATGGACAGATTATGTGAAAAACATGAGTCTTAAGGTGGCGGTCTAAATCATAAGGTCCGTAATCGAGGGAATAAAGTTAGGCACTTTATTCATATAAAGATTGTTATGTTGTCTATATCCCTAACAGGAGATAGTTTGTCTTGGCCATCGAAGGTTGACTCCATGAATAGAAACATTGGCACATTGTCACATGTGATGATATGTTGGATCAGGACATAAAGTAAATTGATTCGGATTAATAATTCTATCTCAACAAATTTGTTTACTTTAGACAATCATATGTATTGTATCTTAATCCTAAGATGAATAATGGGCCCGTTGTGTTGACTTGTGTCTTTTAATGTACTAAAGGGTGACATCCACATTTTAATAGTGGTACGCATGCTGGTACTTGGGGGCATGACTCTTGATAGCATAGACCTATTATTCATAGATATAGAATCCATAGCTCCTCTTCAAGAGTAGTTAATATCCTCTTATATGCGTTATCCTGTAATTGAAAAACTAGAGCGCTCAACCATTTGGATACATATGTGTAACCAAATGGTATACCGTCTTTAGATGGTAAGTTTTTTTTATGGTGAGATAATAGAAGGTAAGAGAAAAATAATCTGGAAGGTAAGACAGACCTTGTTCTTAAGCCGACTGTGGATAATCCTATGGGGATACAATACATTATGATGTGTCATCGACACTTAGCTATACAAGCTACATAATTCTATACAGTTTGAGAATGCAGTTCTAGGCTTTTAGTGGAGTAGTGTTAGAGTTGATAATTATGAAATGTATATCTAGGATATCAGTTTCATAATTTTCGAGAGCTTGAACTATATAGGTCTATCAGGTCCCCTTTGTTAGCTCATAATAAAACATATAACAATACGGTGTGCTTTTTCAATAATTGGTGACTTGTGTCAAATTATCAGATTGGCTAAAATTCGATAAGATTAGATAATTCATGTTTGTTTATCAATTGAGTTAATTTTGTGAGAAAATTAATTCAAGATAAACTTGTTGAATTATCAAGATCAGATAATTTATGTCTATTTATCGATTGGATTAATCTTGAATAAGTTAATTCAAGATAAACTTGCTAAATTATTGAAAATATTTATTTTCCTAGAGATTATCAAGATATGACTATTTTAATCAAAGAACTTCTCTATTAGGTTATTTGAATTAAAACTAAGGCTCTATCCTAAGAATCTTGAGTGAGAAATAAAGATTCGCATGGATCATTTATCGTAAGTTTAGCAAGTCGATCTTTAAGTTTGGTTTGCCGATGGAGTAAGTTTGGTAGGCCGATCTGCCAGTTCAGCTTGCTAATCGAGCGATAAATAAATCACATGTTTTCACATGGATTTTTTCAGATATTGATTTTGATTTGAATTTTTGAGGCCTTATCTGATAAGGACTAACTCATGGGCCCAATCTCTATAAAAAGGGGACTGAGACTCATTGTTGTTTAGATCAATTGAGAGATTAAAAGTGAGACTCTGCTGGTGAGACTCTAAAACTTCTTGTGAGCTATTTTTCATACATCACGATCTATAGTTTTGGGTTTTCTTAATTAGTTGGAAGGAGAATTGCCTAATGGAAAAGCTATACGAGTGTGCCCACACACACACCGATCGTTGATAAAGAATAGCAAAGAAGACTAGTTGGTTGAAGCTCTTATGGAACCTTACTTCTCTTCACGGATTGCGGAGCTTTTCGGCAAACAATGTTAGTAAGATCTGGTTAATTATGCATATAGCGTGTCAAACTTGTGTTTTGAAAAATATTCTAAAATAAAAAATTTTAAAATTCTGCTGCGTACTATTTTTTCAACAACTGATATAGACATTTTTGAGGTCAAAACGCTTAGTTCAAAGTTTTTTGTTAAGTTTAAAGTTCTCTATTTTTCTATTTGAGAGTATTTTCAATAATTTTTTATGTTAAATTGAAAGTTGACCAAAAAAAGGCATAAATGTGTGTATTAAATATGATCTGATAGTAATATTTAATAAGATAAAAAAACTAAAGGTATAGTATTTAAATATACCTAAAACACAGAATATTAAAAAGGTAAATAACCTTATCTTATGTGATTGCATGTTTGCATTTCAAGGTAGTCATGACCTTAACAATCACAAATGTTGACACAGTCAATACTCCTCAAAGTTGAAAAGAAAATGGAAGTGTATATACATATATCTTCTAGACTTCTAGTATATTCCTAAGGTTACATGGAAAATCGATTTTTTTAATAATAATAATAATAATAATAAAACTGCTCAATTATATGCAAATGAAAAATGGGTTTTAGCTTTCCTTGGGGCTGACCTCAAGCGAAGGATATTGATACTAATGCATGTATCACGTAAAGGCATATGCTTAAGCATAAGATAGAATTTAATCTCATCTGGACCACTGAAAATCTCGTATGACCCAATCCTCACACGTGTATCCTATTTATATGAGTGGATTAATATGAAGGCTGTGTTACATTTAACATGAAGGATGATCAGAAAGGTAGTTACCAAAATATAATTTGTCAAATAACTTATCATATATATTATATAGTCGAAAACACGCATTACATATGTCCATGTTCCGTTTGTTATATTATTTTTAATATAATAATCTATTAAATAGATATATAACACTTTTTAAAATAATAATAAAATATAATAGACACAACTTAAAATAAATATAAGGTTTTCTATACAAATAATACATATAGGCATATTTTAAAATAATAATATAATATAAAAAACATGTCTTAAAATATATATTAGATTGTCTATACATATTCATATAAACAAGCGAAAGGATCTTTAGTCACCTTCTCTTCTTTCCTCATGAAATTCCTACTTTTTCCATCTTCTTCTTTTTTTTTTCTTGGTTCTTTTTTTTTTTTTTGTGTATTTTCAATTTTTTTTCTTTCTTTTTCGTATTGGGTTTTTTCACCAAAGACCAAAGCTGCTACACATTTTTTTTGGAATACGACTCTTTAAAATAACTTTTTTTCTTTGCTTTGCTTCTATTAAAATATTTTCTTTCAATTATCTTTAATTTCTATCTTTTTGATTAAAGACTTCTTTATATTTTATTTTTTTCGATGCAATTCTTTAACTAGTTTTTTTTGTTGCTCCTATTAAGGATTTTTTTAAAAATATGACCCTAATTAATTAGCCTACTAAAACATTTTTTTTCACGTCTCTTTTTACACATTTTTTTACGCAACTCTTTCAATTATTATTCTCTCATACAAATTTTTCCTCTAACTTGTTCTTATAGAGGTAATTTTTTAAATATAGTACATGCAAATATTTTTAATAAAAGTCAAGATTCAAATTTTTGAGACCCAGATAGAATCTTCAAAGTTATCTCAACAAGCAAGAATAAAAGAATAACAAATATATGGAGAAAAAAACAAACGGAAAACAGTACACTGAAAACTAAATTTGTAAAATAAAGTAAACTATAAAGCATCGACATTATTCCTTTTCTTTACATATTATTTTCATAATTTCATGCCAACTCTATTACTATATATATATATATACACACATATATGACTACATATACATACACAAAAATACATATATGTATGTAAAAAAAAAAAAGGAAAAGAAAGTATATATAATCAAGTCAAGGGTGGGGAGCTACATACTAAACAATAATTCTGTATCTAAAAATTGCACTATATATCTTAGATTGAGATGCACAGTTACATGAATAACATGATAATAATTCTATAGGATGAAATAGATTTTTCATCTTATAATTCCACGACAAGGTTACGTGTAGACGTCACATGCATGGACAAGTATCGGTGATGTGACGTTAATTGAAAACTAGTGGAATTAAGTGTCATTGGTCAATATGTACATTTATGCATACACATACAGATATATACGGAGTTCTAATCTTACTAACTTTATTACATTATATATGTGTGTTGCATTTACATGCGATTAATCTGTATTGTTAGCCAAGGGTTTAAATAAAACCCAAAACCGAATAGTTCCTAGAGGGGAAAAAGGGATTACTGCATATAAAGCAAGAGTCGTGGACAAAGGATGTTTTGGAACATGTACTTTCAGAAGAAGATAAAAAGAAAGGAAAAAGGAGGAACAATCTTTAGGCTTTTGGACCTTGTATTTGAGATTTGTTGGACCTTAAGTAATATTTTTTAAGGTATTGTTTCTATAAATATTTTAAGTTTGTAAAATTAGAAAAACTACCTTTTCAGAAAAACGGATAATAGTTGGCGGTAAATTAATAACGGACTGATATCAATCAACGCTTGACTAATGTTAATAAAAAAATTTTCCGAGTAATTTGATGGCAATCACTAATTAATTGGATATGATTGGCAAGCACGTTTATTATTAATCTAATGGCTATCGATTATTATTCTTAAAAAAAAAATTCTTCTATTTATTAAAAGCGGTGCATGGCTGTCACATCTCGAATTACGGGAGATGACGTAGTAGATTAATTAAGTTAATTAAACAGAGATTTATTTAAAAACTGGGTTTTGAAATTTAATTTATAAACAAAAATGTGATAATTTTAAAAGCATTTATTTAAAGCGAGCAGTTATAGTAATCGAACAAATAAAATAACAAAATAAAACAAGCGATAAGAGGATAACAAAATAATAAAATAAAGGTGAGGCGAGAATGGGTCCCACTAACCCACATCTTGTACGCACACATAGTATTGACAATATTACAATACAACCACAGTCCAGAATTAAACAAAAAGTTAAGATTTTACATGCCTTGAATTTTTGTACTACAACCTACCCAAATCTTCTACTGGTCGCAAGTCCGGTCAGCGAACTCTTCTCCGATCCTAAGCTGATATCCACCTAAGGGGTAAAATTTTAAAACAAATAAAACGTAAGCGAAAGGCTCAGCAGGACTATAATTTGAAAATATTTAACTTTAAAAGGAATTTCATTAATCAAATAAATATGTAGAAAACGAACTAGAACAAACAAATAAATAGATGAAAATTTAATAAAAGCTTTCCTTACCAAAACAGTTTAAATAGGTCAACCAGAAGAATATCAATTTCTTTTCCTGGGCAAACCATATGTAAATCACCAACGTAGTGGCCCAGTTAGGTTTTGGGACCTGCCCCCAAGGTCGCGCACTACCCGACCCGATCTCTGATATGGCATCATACCCCAAAATATATATATCTTTTCATGAGTATTAAAATATCTTTTTACCAAATATAATCATTTATGTTCATAATGAGGTTTGTTATGAAAAATCACCTCAATTCTACCATTTATGAAATCAGCCAATAAAAATATATTTTCAATTGATCATTTGAAAACTTTTTGTTAAAAATTCGTTTGTGGCCAAAACATTTGAAACTAGCTACCAAGGAAGGGGTAGAAGTCCTACCTCAATACTCGTGTCAGTGTCCCTCACCAAAATCTGGGTCCGCTATACATTAGCTCCGCGGATCCACGTACAATCTTCAATGTATAATAGCTTAACTTATCAGTATCTAACTCAAGATATCCTATGTTACTAAATCATCTCATGGTGTCCTAGTGTGCCATTTGAGTTTATAAAATCATTTTACAAAGTTGAAATTTCAATCGGGGTTCAAAACAATGAAAACAGGTGAAAAATCAAAAAATTTCACCATGCCTGGTCGGCCTGCCGGTCCCCCCGGTTCGGCTGGTCGAACTGCATAGTTCGGCCTGACAGAAAGCCAAGTCTGGTCGGTCAAACTTTTCTAGGTTCGGCCCGCCGAACTCATCAATCTGGCCTGCCAAACACGAAGTTCGGCCTGCCGATCTAGAAAAATTCTAGAATTTTTCAAGCATGGGTCTCAGTCTTTCCGAGCCCAAATCTCCAATTTTAACATGTTTTCTCAATTCTCAGGCATAGATAATAATCATAATTGATAGAAAAACATGGTAAATTACCTTTTAATGCTTTAAAACAAGTTTTAAACAAAATTTTTAGAAAAATCCAAAAATAGAGAAAAATGGAGAAAAATAAAAAATCTTGGTTTAAATCCGTTTTTGATGAAACAAAGTTTGTATTCTAGTTATTCTAATTTCATCTAACTTAGATTGAAGGTTTTCTAAGCTTAGAAAAGCTTAGATTTCAAAATGCAAGAAAATTTGTAAAATTTAAAAAGTTTTGAAATTTAGAAACTAACCTCAAATCAAAGCTTTAAATTGAGTTTGTAGTTGCTCAATCATGTTCCCGAGCCTCCAATCCACTAACTCGAAGCTTGAGATTAAATTTTGTTTCAAAATTTTGAGAGAGAATGAGAGAGAGAGACCAAAACGAGAGAGAGAGAAAGAGAGAGTGCATGGGAGAGAGAGGAGAGAGTGAGTGAAAATGAGAGAGAGAGAGAGAGATAAATAGAGAGAAATGAAAGGTAATTTGCAATCAATACCACGTCCCGCACGTGGTATTTCCAGAGTGGGATGTATTGATCATTTGATAAATTATTTTGTTTTCAGTATTTAAAATAACAATTAAAAATAATTAAGAAAAATTAAAAATCATTAAGATAATCAAAAATATCATAAATTTAGAAATTTTACAAAATGATCAAATTAAGTTTAAAATATTCATCATGACACACTAATCCACCATTTTATATTCTAATAATACTTAAATAAATTCTAGGGCATTACAACTCTCCACCCCTAAAAGAAATTGCGTCCTTGAAATTTACAAATTAATTCAAAAACAAAACAAATGCAGATACAACTCCCGCATACTCGACTCCAATTCCCAAGTGGCTTCATCAACCCTATGATGTTGCCACACGACCTTAACTAACGGGATCTCACGACGACACAAACTAATTACTTTATGATCGATGATCTGGATCGACACTTCCTCATACATCGTATCTTCCTGAATCTGCACAACTTGGAACGAAACGATCTTATCCTACTCAGGTGGACACTTTCGAAGCATTGACACATGAAATATGTCGTGAACATGGGAAAGTTCCAGAGGAAGGTTGAGTCAATAAGCAACCACACCAACACGTTGGGTAATCTTGAACAGTCCGACATATCTTGGCGCTAGTTTTCCTTTTACTTTGAATCGTAAAATGCCTTTGCGAGGAGATACCTTCAAGAGTACAAAGTCTCTAACCTCGAATTTCAAGGGTCGAGGTCTTCTATCTACGTAACTCTTCTGTCGACTTTGAGCTACTTTCAATCGATCTCGAATCACAACAATCTTTTCATTGCTATCGCGAATCTCATCTGGCCCAAGAATAACTCTATCTTTTGATTCGACCCAACACACCGACGATCGACACGGTCGTCCATATAATGCTTCGAACAGTGCCATACCAATAATCGATTGATAGCTATTGTTGTACGCAAACTCTACCAAATGCAAGTACTTCTTCCAGTTCCCATTGAAATCTAATGCGTATGCACGTAACATATCTTCGAGAATCTGAATAACTCACTAGGATTGCCCATCGGTCTAAGGATGAAATGTCGTGCTGAAGTTCAAATCTGTACCCATGGCCTCTTGAAAGCTCCTCCAATACTTGGCATTAAACCTGATATCCCTATCTGATGTAATGGATAAAGAAACTCCATGCAACCGCACTATGTTCTGCAGATACAATTCTCCAAGAATCCTCCTCGAACATATCGACCTGAACGGAATGAAATGAGCTGACTTCGTCAATCTGTCGACCACGACCCAGATCGCATCGAGCCGCTGCTCCGTCCTTGGCAATCCAGTAAGAAAATCCATCGTCACGTGTTCCCATTTCTATCCTGGAATAGGAAGCGACTAAAACTGACCTGCTGGCTTCTAATGCTCTGCTTTCACTTGAAGACAAGTCATACATTTGGCCACGTACTCCTAGATATCCTTCTTCATACCTCTCCACCAATATTGCCTCTTAAGATCACGGTACATCTTCGTGCTTCCTGGATGAATGATGAACTAAGACTTATGAGCTTCGTCTATGACGGCCTTTGTCACTTCTACAATTGCTGGAACTGCTAGACGCTCCCTGAAGTACAACAATCCATCTATATGTGTTCTCCATTCTTCAAACTGCTCTCCGTTCTAAATTTACGACTAGATTCCCTAAAGATGCTGGTCTTGCTACTAATTCTACTTCATTATCTAAATAAGAGCTAGGGTCGTCTCCATGTGGTACACCAAAATGCGATCGTAGTCTTCATGATACTGTAGCTTAAACTCACTCATTGTTGCATCCCTCTTGCAGTCTTCAAGAGCCAAACAAGCAAGAATCCTTGAAGACTTCCTACTGAGAGCATCTGCGACGACATTAGCTTTTTCGGGATGATATTGCGGTGCGAAATCATAATCCTCCATGTATTCCATCCAACTTTGCTGCCTCAAGTTCAAATCCCTCTGGGTAAAGATATACCTCAAATTCTTATGGTCAGAAAAAACCTGAAATGTCGCCCCATATAGATAACATCTCTAGATCTTTAGCACGTGAATCACTGCTGAGAGCTCCAAATAGTGAGTAGGGTAGTTCCGCTTGTAAGGTTGTAACTATCTTAATCCGTACGTTATCACGCGTCCATGCTGCATCAACACACACCCAAGTCCGCGTCCTGAAGCATCCGTATAAACTTCGTGCGTTTCTTCACTGTTGGGAATAATCAACACTAGTGCTGAAGTCAATCGATTCTTCAATTCTTGAAAAGCAAACTCACATTCTTCGTTCCACTCGAACCTGACATTTTTCCTAACCAATCTTGTTAATGGTGGTACTATCTTTGAAAAGTCTTTCACAAATTTCCTATAATATCCTGCAAGTCCCAAGAAACTACAGATCTCTGCCATATTCCTTGGTCGTTTCTAATCCACTATGGCTTTTATCTTTGACAGATCCACTGAGATACCATGCTCGAAGATGACATGACCCAGAAATTTGACCTCTGTTAACCAAAACTCACACTTTTCTTTCTTGGCATGCAACTGATGCTCCCACAGAGTCTGAAGCACGATCCTAGGATGCTGCTCATGCTCCTCCCATGTCTTAGAATAAACCAAGATATTGTCGATGAACACGATCATAAACTGATCCAAATAAGGCCTGAATATCCTATTCATCAAATCCATGAAGGCTGCTGGAGGTTTGTCAATCCAAACGACATCATCAAAAATTCAAAATGTCCATACTGAGTCCTGAAAGCTGTCTTAGGAATGTCCTCTTCCTTAATCCTAAGTTGATGATATCTTGACCTCAAGTCTATCTTTGAGAAGTACTGCAAGCCTCCCAACTAATCAAACAATTCATCGATCTTGGGCAGAGGATACTTATTCTTTATTGTGACCTGATTCAGCTGCCGATAATCTATGCATAATCTGAGAGTCCCATCTTGCTTCTTTGTAAACAAAATCGGTGCTCTCCACGGTGATGTGCTATTCTGAATGTATCCTTTATCAGCAAGCTCCTGAAGCTGCTTCCTGAGTTCTTTCATCTCTGCTGGTTCCATCCGATAAGGTGCTATGGAAATCGGTGCTGTTCCCAGAAACAATTCAATACCAAATTCAATTTCCTGATGTGGTGGCAATCTTGGTAGCATGTTAGGGAAGACATCTTCAAATTCATCTACCATTGGAATCACTACATGTCCTCTCAAAACACTAGGCTCTCCTTCTAAATTCATGAGAAAAACATAACAAGTCGCGTTCTTCCGCCCTCTGAGACATGCCCTCACGAGATGCTCACTCATTAACCGATCACCACCATCCTGGTAAGTGATTACCGTCCTCCTATTTGACACTAGGGTTACTTTCCTAAGTTGACAGTCTACCACTGCATTATATCTAGACAACCAGTCCATCCCTAGGATTACATCATATGATCTCATAGGGATTACAATCAAATCACTTTTTAAAATCTCATCCCCAATCTTTATTTTACAGGCTTTACAGATACTATTAACACACACTCGTCCCAACAGTGAAGCTATAACTAAGGGTTCATCAAACTCTTCTATCTCTAATCCTAAGGCATGTATAAAAGAGCTCGAAATGAGAGAACAAGTGGCACCAGTATCAAATAACACGTGTGCTAAGGACTGAGAAACCATAATCATACCATCGACAATTGCGTTACTGGTCTGGACATCTAAACTCCCTGATGTCATCATGTGAACCTGTACTAGAGCTTTTCCTTTTCCTCTACCAACTCTACTAGATCCTAGGTTAGCTGCCCAATACTACTGCGATGATGGCGACTACACACTGGCTATACTCAACACTTGATACTAAGGGATGTTACGCTGAAAGTTCTGCTGTTGGTGTCCTTGTGCTAGATATGGTAGTTGCTGAGGAGAGAACTAACGAAACAGAAGCTGAGGGTACTGCTGAGGCTAAGGTAGAGTCTGAAACTGGGGCTGATGACTAACTCCTTCTCTGGTCTGAAATCCTATGTGAGTACTCTTGATCGGGCAATTCCTGTTGATGTGTCTCGGCTGCTGGCAATAGCGACAATGGAAGCTGTAGGTGTTGCTGCGCCCGCTGCTAGATGAACTGCTGCTGCTGCTGTTTGTGCCACCCTGTTTGTTCTTTCCTGGAGTCGGTCGACTACTGGTGCTCCTCCTGTCATTTCTCTATGGTCCTCCTGACGTCTTAGCTCGATTCTCATAGTACTGTGTACAATCACTTTCTACTGATATTGCTAATGACACAAGCTCTCTAAAGTTCCTGAGTCGCAGGGCAACCACCTATCGTCGAATAGGGGCTTTAAGTCTGTCCTAGAATTTGATGCACTTTTCACGCTTCGATGCCACTACAGATGGAGCAAACCTAGCTAATTCATTGAACTTCACTTCATATTCCAATACTAACATATCACCCTGCTGCAACCTATAGAATTCTGCTGTCTTTTGATCCTTGTATCCCTACAGAAAGTAGCGATTATAGAATAGCTCCTCAAACCTATCCCAACTGATGTTACCATTGTTTTCTAGGTGTTTTGCTTGCTTCCACCAAGTATTAGCACCACCGTCAAACTCATATGCCATAAATTTCACACAATACTCTGCTGGCACACCAAGAGTATACAGGATGCTTCACGATCGAATCTAACCAATATTCTGCCACTTACGGGTCCCCATTTTCATTGAAAGTCGGTACAAACGTACGTCGAAACTCCTTAAAGTACAAGTGTAGGCGACTAGCCTCAGAGTCATCTAGTCTTGCCCTGGCTGCCATCTGCTAGAAAGCAGCAAACATGGCCCTCATCATGCCCTCATCATTTCCAAACTCGAAGTTTGCCGTCAAAGGTCATCTAGGTGCCATTCTCTCACTTGTGAAAACAAAATTTAGACTGTCAGTGGTATTTCATTGTTGTACCTATGTGTACACAATTCCCAAGGTTCAAAACCTTGAGCTCTGATACCATTCTGTCACGCCCCGGAGTACGGGAGGTGACGTTGTTGATTAATTAAGTTAATTAAACAGAGATTTAGTTAAAAACTGGATTTTGGAATTTAATTTATAAGCAAAAATGTGATAATTCTAAAAGCGTTTATTTAAAGCGAGCAGTTATAATATTCAAACAAATAAAATAATAAAATAAAACAAGTGATAAGAGAATAACAAAATAATAAAATAAAGTGAGGCGAGAATGGGTTCCACTAACCCATTTCTTGTACACACATATAGTACTGACAATATTACAATACAACCACAGTCCAAAATTAAAGAGAAAGTTAAGATTTTACATGCCTTGAATTATTGAACTACAACCTACTCAAATCTTCTACTGGTCGCAAGTCTGGTCAACGAACTCTTCTCCGATCCTAAAGCTGATATCCACCTAAGGGGTAAGATTTTAAAACAAATAAAACGTGAGCGAAAGGCTCAGTAGGACTATAATTTGAAAATATTTAACTTTAAAAGGAATTTCATTAATCAAATAAATTTGTAGAAAATAAACTAGAACAAAAAAATAAATAGATGAAAATTTAATAAAAGCTTTCCTTACCAAAAACAGTTTAAATAGGTCGACCAGAAGAATATCAATTTCTTTTCCTAGGCAAACCATATGTAAATCACCACCGTAGTGGCCCAGCTGGGTTTCAGGACCTGCCCCTAAGGTCGCGCACTACACGACCCGATCTCTGATAGAGCATCATGCCCCGATATATATATATATATATATCTTTTCATGATTATTAAAATCTCTTTTTACCAAATATAATCATTTACATTCATTATGAGGTTTGTTATGAAAAATCACCTCAATTCTACCATTTATGAAATCAGCCAATAAAAATATATTTTCAACCAATCATTTGAAAACTTTTTGTTAAAAATTCATTTGTGGTCAAAACATTTGAAACTAGCTACCAACGAAGGGGTAGAAGTCCTACCTCAATACTCGTGTCGGTGTCCCTCATCAAAATCTGAGTCCGCTATACGTTAGCTCTGCGGATCCACGTACAACCTTAAATGTATAATAGCTTAGCTTATCAGTATCTAACTCAAGATATCCTATGTTACTAAATCATCTCATGGTGTCCTAGTGTGCCATTTAAGTTTATAAAATCATTTTACAAAGTTAAAATTTCAATCAGGATTCAAAACAATAAAAACAGGTGAAAAATCACAAAATTTCACCATGCTCGGTCGGCCTGCTGGTCCTCCTGGTTCGGCTGGCCGAACTGCATAGTTCGGTCTGCCCAAAAACCAAGTCTGGTCGGCCGAACTTTCCCAGGCTCGGCCTGCCGGTCGAATGAATCTGGCCTGCCGAACTCATGAATTTGGCCTGCCGAATATGAAGTTCGACCTGCCAATTTGGAAAAATTCTAAAATTTTTCAGGCATAGGTCTTGATCCCCCCGAGCCCAAATCTCTAATTTCAACCTGTTTTCTCAATTCTCAAGCATGGGTAATGATCATAATTGATAGAAAAACATGGTAGATTACTTTTTAATGCTTTAAAACAAGTTTTAAACAAAATTTTAAGAAAAATCTGAAAATAGAGAAAAATGGAGAAAAATAAAAAAATCTTAGTTTAAATCCGTTTTTGATGAAACAAAGTTTATAGTCTCGTTATTCTAAGTTTATCTAACTCAGATTGAAGGTTTTCTAAGCTTTGAAAAGCTTAGATTTCAAAATGCAAGAAAATTTGAAAAATTTAAAAAGTTTTAAAAAGTTAGAAACTAACCTCGAATCAAAGCTTTAAATTGAGTTTGTGGTTGCTCAATCGTATTTCCGAGCCTCCAATCCACTAACCCGAAGCTTTAGATTGAATTTTATTTCAAAATTTTGAGAGAGAATGAGAGAGAGAGAGAGAGAGAGAGAGAGTGCACACGAGAGAGAGGAGAGAGTGAGTGAAAATGAGAGAGAGAGAGATAAATAGAGAGAAATGAAAGGTAGTTTGCAATCAATACCACGTCCCGCATGTGGTATTTCCAAAGTGGGACGTGTTGGTCATTTGATAAATTGTTTTGTTTTCAGTATTTAAAATAACAATTAAAAATAATTAGGAAGAATTAAAAATCATTAAGATAATCAAAAATATCATAAATTTAGAAATTTTACAAAATGATCAAATTAAGTTTAAAATATTCATCATAGCACACTAATCCACCATTTTACATTCAAATAACACTTAAATAAATTCTAGGGCATTACAATGGCCAAATCCAACCACCACTTAATTTCTCTTTCTATTTCGGGATTATTAAGAAGAAAACCACGCTTTTCATATTGTTGCAAATGTACTGTCAAAGCACATCTAATATATAGGCAAATATATACCTTTTCTTACTCAAAACTTAATTTTGACAGTAAATAATAAAAATATCTCTAAAAAAATATAAAAAGAAAATCCTATTGAAACTCTCGTTAAAAAAAAAAAAAAAAGTGAATCCTAATCTTTATTTCAAAATATGAAAAATAAAATTTTTAATTTTTTTACATTATATTTTTTTCCTCTTTGAGATGTTTAGTCTTTTTGACAGCATTGATTAGAATTAATTAGTTAAAAACACTGTAGCATAGAAAAGCTTTACACTATAGCAATTTTTTTCTTTTTATTGTAGCTGTTGAGAGCTTTATACTATTTGTTGGCTATAATTGGTTCATACTATTTATTGGTTAGAATCAATTAATTCTAACTGTATTAATAGTCAAAACTGATAGTTAATCAAGCAAATGTATGTATTTCAATCTTTAAAAAAAAGTCTACATTTACCTATTTACCTATTAATTAATATATCTGATGGTATACTTTTGCAATGAATTGTGTAAAATGGTGAAAACCCCTTTAAAGTATTTCACTTATATTTCATTCTCTACGTAGGCTTTAAATCATAGAAACAGTTCAAATTGTCGTTTAGTGCAAAAATAACTAAGGCAATTTTAAATCATAAACATGGTTTATAACCGACCTAAATATTCAAAATCTAAACTTTACCTATTCATAAGTTCATGTAGTTTTAAACTATTTTCTATAGTAAAAATATTCTCATTTTTGTTCTTCTTCAAAAACCATAGTTTTCCAAACATAATTTCCTGTTTTAAACTATTATTCTCATTTTAAACTTTTACATTCTAAATATCAGTTGAAACGTTCAGCAAACAAGCTCATATTGGTCAAAAGCAGCAATTGTGCAGTAAATACTGGAAAGAAGAACATTAAAGTTCTGATTTATAAGTTCTGCAACTATTATGAAACTTTGTTGTATATAGCTTAATAATAAGTAATCATTGAAGAAAAAAAATTCTAATCCCTGAAGAAATCTAGTGTGTTTACTTTGTTTATACAAGGACAGAATTCAAAAACATGAAAGAAAATGAGACCCTATTATTATTAATGAGGAGTGCTAGCATCACTCTCTTTCTCACTCTCTTTTACACTCTGCATTCACAGTCTAACACGTAGAATCTACTATTTCTTTTTCTATTTAAAAATAATTTATTATATTAATGGATTCTATGTGTCAACCTCTAAATGCATAGAGTGCAAAAAAAAATGTTTTCATGGTTTGAGAGCAATATAATTACAAGCACCATATTTTGTTCACATTTATTTACTACATAAAAATTTACATACTAAGATTCGCATACAAGTTCCCCTAAAAAAAATCACAAAAAATAGTCATTGTACAAAATTTAGAAAACCAACTTTATGTATGTTGTATGTATTACAACAGTTATTTAGTTTTTGTCTCGCGCCCAATAGGAGCTATATATGAACTTTCAGTCGTAATACTTGAGTAATATTACAAACCACAATATATTATATAATTCTTTGTAATTAATCATTATCTTTATATAATAAAGTACTTGAAAATATTAATCATTAACTTTATCTAATAAAGTACTTGAAAATATTAATTATGCAACATATATATACATACTATTTGACGAGAAAAGCTTAGTAGACAGAGTTGGCGTACATTGATTGCAACAACATAAAAGTCCTTTACTTCATGGTTCCATCTTATCAAAATGTCCGTTGCGCCTTTTAATTCATGGCCTCACTCACAGTAAGAGTTAGGAACATAGGATTTCGTGGAGGAAGAAAAAGCGTAAAGAAATGGGCAAGTGGGTTATTGTTAAATATGGATATTGGTCAAAGCACATATATATATATATATATAGTATATAATTGAGATGAATTGAGACAGACAGCACAAGTCGTATTCATATCCCCGACATTTTCAAAAAAGAAAGTGTTCCAAAGTTCACAAGTGTCTCTCAGTGTGTGAGCGTGTGATTCTGACGCTTTAAAACACTGACTGAAATTGCATGGAAAATCTCTAGTATTTCTCTCTCCATAATATCCCAAAGATTAGAATGTTTGATATGTAGTTTGGTAAAACCTTTAGAAGAAAAAATCTGTCATTGACATTCTCTCCAATGCACATATCACTGTGAAACGACTTTAATTTTTTTTTTTTTTTGTTTTTGTGACTTTCTCGTTTTAATTCATAAATTTTTCAATTTTGTATACACTCATTTTCAGTTTTATGATAGCTTCTAGAGCCGGAGTTCTAATAGAGATTAGCTATTTTAGTTTGACTTGGCTATCTTTCACCATAATCCACTAGGTGGAGGGCCACTTCCAATGTGTATTCAATATTTGTTGAAAAAAAAGTAAAAATGAATAAAATAATCAAACCTCACCTTTGCTTTTGCCTTTCAAACAGCTTTAAAAGAGAAAATGAATGATATTATGGGAATATTTTAATATATCTTTAGATGGAGTGCTTGCTTTTCTTCTACGTATGAAAAGAAGAAAAAGAGGAGGGTGAGTTAAAACCATTTTGGTATTGTGGGGTTTGATGTGATGTGCAAAGAGAGAAGTGAAGCGGGTTCCTCTGTGCTGACAATAATTCCCGAAACTCGTGCAAGTTGGCAAACTGTCATAAAATTTTTGAAGAATTTCATTGCATTCTTAGAGTAAATTAGTTCGCATTTATTCTAGAAGTATATGTGTCTAGTTGAAGTATTTTAAGACTGCCCAATACATGGAGACTTACATGGCATATCGATATGGTGCTTCTTCTAATTCATTCTCTTTCACGAATTACATATACTTATTATATGTTCATATATATGTATATCATGAATATGATCATATTTCATGCCACGATCGCGTTCCTGTACAAAAATATGTTTTTATAACGGTGGGGTGTGAGAGGACCAACAGCGTTAAATAAATAGAAGTTCCTTTTGTTTAAATTAATGGTGTAGTCCAAATTTAATGATAGGGCAGTTGATTTCGTTTCTTTATGACTAATTATAGCACCCAAACTTAGTTTGTTAGATTTACTTTGTACGGCTTCAAATTTTATACATCCCATCAGGCCTTTCAAACAGAAACAAAAAGGTCTATTCGTTAATGTATTGGGGTTTTTAAAATAAAAATAATAGTCTAAACATATTTATATATATATATATATATATAAAGTTGCATAAGCAAAGCGATTGTATCCCAAGTTCATCAGTCAGTTATTTTATAATATTCTAAGGCAATTTTTTAGATTTAATTATTCCCTTTGTCTTCCCTTGTTTGCCATGTTTTTTACCACTTTTCATGACAATCATTATTCGGCACTACAAAAAGTTCTTATATAAAGTAAAGAAAATGTCATATCATAGTATATGGTGGTGTATTAAACTAATAAATTGGTAACTCAATTATTAGATAATAGTATATCAACATTTAGTAATTAAAAGAAGCACCATTGTGAGGTCCTTTCTTAGGATGAAACATGCCTTGTATGCCCTTTCAATCTAAACACATTAAAAAATAATGGCAAAAAACCAAACAAATTTATCTGATTTATGCGTACTTTGAAGGATTTTTGTTTTTTAGTATAGCTTTTCGTTTAGTATTATCAAAATTCGAAATATTGAAGTACCAATCTACTAATTGAAAAAAACGCATAAAGATACATGATCAAATTTTCTTGTGTACCATTTTCTTTATAATAATAACTTTCCCTACTTGCATTTTTTATTAACAAAAGAGTACACGTATCCTATAGATTATAGTTATAAAAATAGGTATAATAAGTTTTGATCGTGCCTAATTTTTGTGCGCATGTTGAGCAGGTTTTTTCTATTGGTATCAGCACCTATAATTTGTCCTTATATTTTGTCTATTTTCATTGGTGGATCTACTCAATGTTTGGGGTCTAATCCTCATGTAATGAAGGGTTTATAAAAGAATTTTTTGTTTAGTTTAATGTGGAATTTCCCCCAAAAAAATAATAGGTATTCACAATACTTGAAACTAATAAATACATCATTCTGTCTTTCTCTCCACCCGAAACCCAAAAAGAAACAGGGGAAGATTAGAGAACCAAAAAAGTTCCATTGACTATTTCGCATGCATAATTGCAGGCCTTAAGTGTTTGCATACACTAATTTATGATAATATCGTACCTTACGCCGAATAATGTCCTAATTTCCCTGGCTAGCTATATATATGACATTCATTACATGTTGGACCTGTCTTCATTGAATTGGGTTTGATAGATACACTAAGCGTTATCTGGTAATCTACATGTAGCCATGATAGTTACCAATATACTTAATTAAGCGCATCAATTGATATTGGTCTTTTATTTGAGTACATTAATTATACCTTTAAGTGTCCCCTGGGAGAAAACTCGGCCAAATGTCACTTTTGTTGGGTGACTCAAATTTGATTCCGGTGATATCTTTTAACTTACACTAACCAGTAATAATACTGTACATAAGCAGAGTTTTAATAGAAATTTTCTTAATTGCACCTACTTGACCTACTCTAGTATTTTTAATTTTTAAGGACGTGTCATGATCAATGCATAATATTATATGCTCCAATTAACACATAGTATGCGTTATCTTATTAGGAAAAAGAATGTGAATATCAATGATGCATCTTTTCTTTTCTATTTTCTTTTCTTTCTTTTTTTTTTTTTTTTTTTTTTTTTTGAGAATGATGCATCAAGATATTAACATAGTTTTTGAGCAAAAAGAAAAAAAAATGTTATTAAACATTGTTAGAAGGTTCAGAGGAACCTTCAAAGGTGCAAATATTGGAGATCCAGAGGAGGATAATATTTCCAGTTGGATAGTTAGGATAATAAATAATTAATGATGACAATAAATTTATTACGTGATTACGAAGTTTTATAGGATATTTCCATCTTTCCCTCAAGGAGAAAAACAAAAGAAAAAAAAAAAGGTAAGATCTTCTTATCATGAAGAAAGGGAGAGATGGTTAGAAGAAGAGGAGAGAGAAGGAGAAGAAAAGTTCAATAGAATATTCCGCTTATTACTTGGATAATAGAGGCCAGCTAAACTGAAGTGAATGTTTTGAGGAAGAAAAAAAGAAAATACTGGTCATTCTCTGACTCTCATACCCATTTTAGTGTAAGGAAAGAGTCAGAGTAACATTTTTACTATAGTTCTATAATAATGTTAGTTGCAAGAACAATCTTTAATAATTTATTAACCAAGTACAATTCCTCTATTCTTCTATAGATTAAAAAAAAAATACAGTTCCTCTATTACAAGACCCACCTACCATCCTTGCCCTTACCTATAGCAAGGTGGGGTTGGGGAGAGACTAGATATACAGGGTTAGACAAATTGCATGATATCCTATTTGAATATGATGTATATCTATAACCCTAGTCCCTCTCTATAGTATTAAATTTAAATTAGACATTGAAGCCCTCCCAATAAAATAATATTAGGAAAGATTTAAGTCACTCGTGAATAACCAGTCATATATATAAAATCGTAAATTAATGATATGGTATGATATTAATTTTAAGTAAAAACAATAAAAAATTTATTTATCATATTTTAATATTCACATTTCTAAAAATAGAACAAATATCATGTTACATACTTTACTTTTACATGTGTGTAGGACAGGTCCTTCTAAATGACCGCAAACCCCAATTATTGCATATTTTGTTAATGTGACTAAAAAGGCAATCTTCTAGAGGTTCTTTTGTTCTTTGCAATTCAGAGTGGAACGTTAATACTGCAATATGGCAGATTTAAGCCTGGTCCCTACTGTGTAGCTGTTATTAACTTCAACTAAGACGCTAGAGTTCCCCGATCAAACTCTAGCTAAATTACAATTTAAGTGGACGAGAATTTCTAACGGGCTCTAAAGGGTTATTTACCTTTTTATACTATGTGGTAAGTTTATTTAAAGAATATGTTTTTACTTTTTTATCTCATCAAACTTATACTTTTAAATTAGAGTTAATATATAAATTTATACCTTTGTGCAATCAATTTTCAATTTTGACCTAAAAATTACTTAAAATACCCTCAAATTAAAAAAAAATAACTTTAAAAACTTAAAAAAAAATTATATTAAAGTTTTTGCCTTCAGAAATATATAGATTACTTCAAAACATAAGTGTTTTGTGTTTTATTTTTGTTTTTTATTTTTCAAAGTTTTGATTTTTTATTTTTTACTTAAAGATAATTTGGTTTCTTTAAAAGTCAAAATCATCTATCGACTGATATAAGGTATAGATTTATGTATTAAATCTAATATAAAAAAATACATTTAATGAGATCGAAAAATAAAAGTATAGTTTTTGAATTAACCTAAAACAGATAGTAAAGAAGACATATTCCAATTTTAAAAATAATGTCTAGTTTTGACGGCTTTAAAGTTCCTTCAAGCAAAGTATCCAAAAGAAATTTTCAACCAAGGAAGGAAGGAGTTATCTATAAAACAACTTTGAATGTCATTATCTAATTCTATCACCTACAATATAAAGATTTCTCTGATGAAAGAGTGGCTTGAACGTGAATTCAACTTTGTGGAATGAACTAATTGAGATCCAAAAGGGGAAAAAAAAAAGATAAAACTTTAACAAGAGATTAGGGAGGGAATTAATATCAAGGCAAGAAAAAGGCCAATCCTTTTGAGGAAAGTAAGTAACACAATAAAGAATTTGACATAAGTGAACCTTGTTTAACTTTCTTATGATTGTGCCTCCCTCCTGACATAAAAGATGATTCGGTAATAGCAGTTTTTTCCTCTCTCCTTTTTCTTTTTCTTTTCCCTCTAGAGAATGCAATAGTAATAGTTCAATGAACTTTAAATTAATGTAAGCCGTGACCATTGTTCAAATACGCAATGTGCTTTACTTGCATGTATTAATGGAAAGGAAACAACTAATAGGGGCATGTATTAATGGAAACAAGTAAAAGGGACATTCACATTTTTAGTAGCACATTGGGGTCCTACACACTGCACCAATACAGTAACCCCACAACACAATAATTGTATTAAAAAAAAAGGTTAAGCTCTGTTATCAGCAAAATCCAGCCTATGCAGAAGCAGAGAAACTGGGGTTTTGGGATATAGTTCTGCTTCCCCTTTTAACATTGGCCCCAGGTTTTCACTCTTATAATCATGTTACCTATGACTTTAAAAGTGGTTGTTGGTTATTCTGTACCATTCCACTTAACCAAAATCACTGACCACTTATTGTCCAAGATTTTAAAAAATGAAAAAAAAAAAAGTTAAAGTGGCTCTAAATTCTTTTATTATCGCGAAGCTATATAAGTTATAAACATCAATAAACATAGCCCTTTTGATTCACCCAGGAAAATTTCAAAATTCCACCCAAATAACCAAAAAAGAAAAAGAAAAAAAAATTAATAAAAGTACCTAAAAAAAAGTAGAGGAACAATAGAGGGAAGGGAAAAAGATGGGAAACATTAAAAAAAAAAAAAAAAAAAGTTGCGAGAATATTATGGGTCATGTGGGCCTCGATGTCAGCAAGGCAACCATTTGCTGGCAAAAGCCCACCACCCAAAAACAAAAGATGAGAAAAAAGAACAAGTCGGTAGGGTCCGGCCCGACTCAGTGAGCCAAGCCGGTCTTCTTCTCGGCAAGTTGCCAGGCGGAGGTGGCGATGAGTGGCCTTGTATGCCAGCCCAACATCAGAGACCCATTCTTCTCCTCCACCCGATACCCATCTCCACCCGCGTATAGGGCCAGTAACATGCTGGCCTGCTTGAAAGCGTTGGACCCGAGGTGGGCCGGCGCGAACCCAGCCCCTTCCATTCTGGCCCGCCACTGGCCCATCGTCTCATGTCTCTCCACCCGGTCAACCCCCTCCGCCGCCACCACGTTTGCGATCTGCTTCCCCAGATAAACCTCCGACATAACTTTGTCCTGGCTGTTCGCCGAACCTTCTAGAGAATCGAACAGCGTCGAGTAATAGTGCAGAGCCTCCGTGAACCGGTCCAGGAAAACCGACCCGTTGTGGTTCGCTTCTTGCTCAACCACCGTCACGATCTCCGGCCTCATCTGCGTCACTACCGACAATACCTTCTCTATAGCCCCCGGTCGGGCCAGTAGCTTGTGAAGCTCGAAGACCGAGTTGACCGCCACCGATTCCACCTCACTCGGTCGGAGTTCGAGCATGGACGCGTCGAGATCGGCCAAGCTGTTGGCGACAAATCCTCTGTACTCGAACTCCACGTGGATGGTTTCGGCCAATTGCGCCAGCTTCCAGCCCACTTCCTGCAAATGATCGGAGTTGTCCGGCGCCGGTGGGCCGATTCCGGTGAGTCGGAAGACCGGGGGGCCCCCGGGCCTCAAGGCCAGGGCCTGCATAAGCGCCGGCCATTGCATCCCCTGGTTCATGGAGAAATCGATGACATGGACTCTCTTCTTCCCTTGGAAGGCTTCGAGGATGGCTTGGTTGGCGGTGAAGTGGGCGAATTTGAGGTACGGACAGGTCTCGTAGAAGTGCATCTGGAGAAAGTCGGCAAGGGACTGGTCGAGAGGGTTCTCAGGGTAGAGGCGGTAGATTCTGCGGGCTAGGGCTTTGGCGAAGTAGGTCGCGACCTTTCTCATGGCGCCAGCTTGGGAGATCGCCAAGTAGTTGATCTGCTTCACCAGAGCCTCGGCCAGGGTGAGGTTGTTCGAGTGTACGGCCTCCGCGCACTTCATTAGAGCGTGAACGAGTCGGATCCCGTTCTCCTGTGAGTCCACCAGGACGATCGGCCGAGTCGAATCGCTGGCTGCGGTAGAGACAACGGCGGAGTTGTTGTTGTTGTTGGAAGCCGGCGGTGAGGTTTTGAGCCGTTTGCTCTCTCTGGTGGAGGAAGAAGACGAATCGAGATTTGTTGTTTGGCTGTAAATCGCCTTCCCTGGAATGGCTTTGAGATCGTAATCGTAGTCGGAGGTTATGGTGGAGGATTCCACCGGAGCTAGGAACGAATCGTCGAACGCCGATTGCTGTTGCGCCATCGCCGTAGTCAGCAGCGGAGGAAGAGGCGGCGCCGCCATGACGGAGTCGAAATTGGGAGGAGGATTGAGCTCCGTAAGCATGCTTTCCAGCCATGTGGAGAGATCGGAAGGGTTGTAGTGGACGGTGTCGGAAGCCAACTGAGAGAGATTGTCCTGCTGAACGCTGCACATCGCCTCCTCGAGCTGCTCGAGCTTCTGAGCAACTTCCGCCATGTCCGATGACCTGACCTTGTAACCCAAAACGGCCAGGAGCTCATCCATCCCCCCGTCGTCTTCCTCCCACATATTCGACACCTTTCCGCAGGCCGACTGCGCAGGAAGATATCTGCCGGCGCTAGAGCCGACGGCATCCATTGAAGGATCCGAGAGAGGATTGAAATAATGATGTTCCCTTTTCATGATTCTTCTTCTTCTGATGTTTCTCTTTTTTTCTATGATTTTGTTTGAAAATTGGGATTTTCGGATTCAAAAATCAAAGAAACGAGAAGAAGAGGGCCTGTGGAGGCCGAAGGGGAATCTGAACATTGGGACATTTGGGGGGCTTCTCCCTCTCTTTCTCTTTCTTTTTTTTCACCTTTCAGCTTTTTTTTTTTTTTTCACTCGCTACAAGTTCTTCTTCAGAGGACAGATAATAAAAATTTTGACCTCTAATTTTTTAAAAAATAAAATAAAATAAAAATTATTTCTTTAAATATTACTTATTTTATTTCTTTAACTATAGTGTTTCGTACTATGAAAAGAAAAAGGACTCGTGATGGGGCGCGGGCTCCAATGAACTGAGCCAGGCAAACACCAGCAACAACTACAGCTCAAATAGACAAAGATGTTTTTTATTTTTTTAATTTCTGTGTTTCTGAATTTTTATTTTTATTTTTCTTTTTTTTGAGTGGATTTTTCTTTTCTCTTTAAAAAACTGAAAAGGGCTCAACAGGACGGCCACGCGGTAGTATTTGGTGCTACTGTTGTGAATCCATTTTTGCTTCTCCAGGCACATGATTTGTGTAAGCTCGTGCCTTCATTGATCTAGAATATGGTAAAATTTTCTCGTTAGGAAAAAGGGTTTGCAACTAGAAAATAGTAACCGTAAGGTTTTCAAAAAGAAAAAACAAAAGAAAATAGTTTTTGTATGGAGACATTCGCAACTATAAATAGCATACGAGATTTAAAAAAATGTTTCTTTTTTAATTTAATCATTCTACAAAATAATTTGATTGATACTTGTAATGGAGGGCTTATTTTTTGGGGAAAAAATTGGAGGGCTTATTCCGTATTGTTAGGCAGCGAATTTGAGTTCTCAAAGCACAAAGTATACAAATATACTTGGCATGTACACTTAGGCAAACATTAAATTTTGTAAATATTAAGGATCAATATTAGTTTGTGCATCTTGTCAATCTTCTATACCTGAAGCAACCTAAATTTAGGTACATCAAAATTCAGAAGCTTTCAGTTCTCCTCCTCAAATTTCCATGCACAGCTTACTTATTCTCATGTATAGTGGAGGAGAAATGTCTGTAGGGTCAACGTTGAAATATTTGTATGCCTCAAATGAACAAATTTTGCTGATACAATTAGGAAAAAAAAAAAAATAGTTTATGTCAGCATTTTACCCCCTTAAATTTTTGTTTTCTTATTAACCCTTGCAATATGCTCTAAATTGATAACGTCTTAAATTAGTGACAAAAAGAAGATGATTATCGAAATTAAAAGCTTGTGGAAAATTTTCTAAGACACGAAAAGAAATAAAGTACCAAAAATATGATGCACATACGGGTATTTCCATTACTAACTTAAAAAGGAGATATCAATTTGGATAACATTGCAATGTTAAACTATTTGGGGATTAATTTCAAAAATAAAAGGTCAGGTGACACAATTCAGGAAAAAAAAAATTGGGTCATAAGTTGTCAAAGCACAAAAGTCAGTGGCTGGAGCGCTAAAAACCTTAAGTATTAAAATGTAATTCAACTTTTTAGCCGTTCATGAGATAAAAACATAAAAGACGAATTGCACCAATTAATTTTGAATTTCTCATCATTTGCTAGTTGGACGGGAAATATTTTTTAACATTTAAGAACCTTAATTTAATTTAAGAATTATTAGATGCAGTCCCAAACTTATGACTCAACCTTGAAGATTGGGGCGAACGATTCGATAACAAATGTCATAGTCGATGACAAATAGGTTTCTAAATATCATGATTAAAAAGGTTTATGTTTTAATTTGCCAAGTTCGACATGTGTTTGTGTACAAAACTCAGGCATTTCCATCTATTTATTAACGTTCGTTACTAATTAGGGGTGAACAAGCGAGAGGTCTGGTGAGCAGCTAGTGTGGTTTTGTAAAAGAACGGTTTTGGAAAAATCAAAACCCTTCTATGAGTGGCACGCGGGGCAGTTTGAAATGAGCAGATTGTAGATGGTTTGGGCCTAATTATGTTTTTTTTTTAATGCTTAAAAAAAAGGAAAAAACATTAAAAAAAAAACTATTTTCCTATTTTTTAAGACAATTATAATCAATTTACTATCTTGTTTCAACTAAAAAAGATCTTCAACGTCAAGCAATCTTCATCATGATTCATATTGTATAATCCATGCTTCATAGTATGCAATATTATATCAGCGGGCGATTTAAAACCTTGGTTTGGCAGGATGGTGTGGTTTTGATAAACCATTGTTCGGGGAAAACCCAAACTGAAACCGCATGTGATGTATGGCGAGGGCGTGGTCTACTGAGTGACATAAAAAGGGTGGTGCGGTGTGATGCAAGCAGCAGGGCTGGGTGGTTTGGCAAATTTTTTGTGTAGTCGTATTAGTAATTAAACCAAGATTACAATCAAATTTTTAGATTTGGGATCTCACTTGCCAAAATTGAAGGTTTGCAATTTAAATAGTCAAATACTAATACATTTTAATTGCACCAGTGCAATAAATCTAACATAAAATTAGTAATGGTTCATGTTGAAAAATAGTACGCAACGGAATTTTAAAAATTTTAAATCAAAGTATTTTCTTAAACACACGTTTAACATGTTAAATGCATAAATTAATGATAGATCTTACATATCTCTTTTATATACCAAAAGCAATAGAAATCCGTGAATTAAAGAACGTTCCAAAGGAGCCTCAACCAACTGGTCTTCTTTGTTATTTTCTATTCATGATTGGAGTCCAGGTGGTCGCATGTCGTACAGCTTTTTCTCCGGTGACTCTCCTTCTAACCCCTTGAGAAAAACTTGGAGCTAAGGTTCTTGATGTTGAAGAATAACTCTCAAGGGGTTTAAAGTTTCTCTCTCTAAAGTACTCACTCTATGCTTCTCAAATGATCTGAATAACAAAGAAAACTCACCCTTATTTATAGTGTTTGAATTTGGAGGTAAACCTTATCAGATTAGGCCTCAAAATTCGAGTTTGGATCAATTTTTGATAAAAAAAACACGTCAAAAATACGTATACTGATTATCGCATGTTCGGCATGCTGATCTTGGAGATCGGCTTACCAAACTTACTCCATCGGCTTCCCAAAGTTTCCTATCAGCCTGTCAACTATGCGATAACTTGGAGTCTTTAGAATATCTTATTTTCACCCGAGAATCTTAGATGGAGCCTCAGTTTTATTTCACATAAACTAATAGAAAAGTTATCTGATTGAAACAATCATATACAGATAATCCCATAGTAAATAAAATATTATCCAAATAATTCAACATGTATTCACAAAATTAATTTAACCGATAAACTAATATGAATTAATAAATCCACTCTTATCGAATTTCAGCCAATCTAATAATTTAACATAAGTTACCAATATGTAAAAAAAACACACCATATTGTTACAAGATTTATTTTAAGCTAGTAAAGGAGACTTGATAGATATATATAGGTCAAGCTCCTATAATTATAAAATAACATATCCCAAATACATATTTTATAATTATCAACTCTAACGCTACTTCGTTAGAAGCTTAGAGCTACACTCTCAAACTATATAAGATTACAAAGCTCCAATAAGTTAATCGTCCATGACATATCATAATATGCCGCATCCCCATAAGATATTCATAATTGGCTTAAAGATAAATTCTGTTTTACCTGCCTCATTATTTATATCTTACGTTCCATTATCACAACATTAGAATACTTACTTTTCATAAATAGTATACCATTCGATTACACCTATGTATCTAAATGGTTGAGCGCTATAATTTTTCAACTATAGGATAATGCATATAAGAGAATATCATTAACTCTACAAAAGGAGCTATGGATTCCATATATATGAATAACGAGTTTACGTCAATCAAGAGTCATGTCTTCAATGTACCGGTATGCGTATTATCATCAAATCAATATGTCACTCTTTGGTACATCAAAAGACATAAGTCAAGAATACATGGCCATTAGTTATTTCAAGATTAAAACATGGCACATATGATTGTCTAACGTGAATTGATTTAAACAAAATGGAATTATTAACCAAATTAATTCAACTTTTTATCCCGATCCAACACATTATCACCTATGACAATGTACCAATGTTTATACTCGTAGAGTCCCACTCCAATGTCCAAGACAAGCTATCTCTCATTAGGGATGTAGACAACATACAATCTTAGCATGAATAAAGAGCCCAACTTTGTTCCCTCAATTACGGATCTTATGATTTAGACCATCACCTTTAAGAGTTATGTCTTCTGTATAATATGTCCATCATATGCACGATTCTTAAAGGTTTAGACTGACAATCTTAGGCTTTTGTTTGCTTATCATACATTTAAAGAAATGAATATAAAGATGAAAACATTTAGTATATGAATAATAAATAAACTCTTTCTTGATAAAATGTCTCCAAAAACTTATTACAACATTTTACTCCTTGGTGCAATATGTCTAACAATCTCCCACTTATACTGAGTGAGTAAATATGACATATCTCATACCCTTATAGCCTCTACATGCTTCTCGAAAACTCTTATAGTTAGTGTCTTCGTGAAAGGATCAACTATATTGTCCTTAGATGCAATCTTGCACACTGCAAAATGCCTAGCCTCAATGAAGTCCATTATCACTTGATACTTTTAATGAATATGCTTACTCTTTTTATGAAATCTTGGTTCCCTAGCATTAGCTATTGCTATAGTGTTATCACAATACAGCGATACCGCCTTATCCATACTAGGAACTACCTTAAGATCCCTAAGGAACTTATAAAGCCACATTGCTTCTTTCGAAGCATCATTAGCTGCCACATACTCGGCCCCCATCATTGAATCTAAAATGCAATCTTGCTTGACACTTCTCAAAATAATAGTGCCTCTACCCAAAGTAAATACACAATCAATAGTCGATCTTCTCGAATTTAGACAGGATTGAAAATTTGAATCAGTGTATCCAAGAAGTATTAGATCCTCACCCGAATACAGTAGCATATAACCTCTAGTCCTTATAAGGTATTTGAAAATATGTTTGACTGCAACCCAATGCTTCGGTCTTGAATTCGACTGAAATTGGCTTACTATCTAAATCGCATGACAAATGTCTAGTCTTATGCAAAACATAACATACATGAGACTATCTATTGCTAAAGCATAAGGCACCTTCTTCATATATTCTCTTTCTTCATCAAACTTTAGAGAGTCTTTCCTAGAAAGGGTAATTCTAGAACAAGATGGTTGCCTACCTTTTTTGCAATTTTGCATTGCATACTTCTCGAGAATTTTATCTATGTATGGCGCTAGGGATAAAGCTATCATTTTGTTTTTCCTATCCCGAAAGATTTGGATATCAAGAACATAATTAGCTTCACCTAAGTCCTTTATGTCAAATAGCTTAGTCAACCATAATTTGACTAATGTCAATGTCCCAACGTCATTGCTAATTAACAGAATGTCATCTACATAAAGCAGTAGAAAAACCACCTTCCTATCCTTAATATGTTTTTAAACACATGGTTCATCTGTGTTTTGTTCAAACCTGTAGTCTGGATCACCTAATTAAATCTTATGTTTCAAGAATGAGAAGCCTGCTTAAGTGTATAAATTAACTTTAGCAACTTACAAACCTTACCCTGTTGACTCTTAGCTTTGGGCCCATTTGGTTGCACTATATATATAGACTTATCAAGATAGCCATTCAAAAAAGCCATCTTGACATCCATCTAGCAAATCTCGTAATCGAGAGTGGCAACTATGGACAAGAGAATGCAGATGGACTTAAGCAAGGCTATAGGGAAAAAAGTTTCCTCATAATCGATTCCTTTCTTTTGCTTGTATCCCTTAATGACTGGTATAACTTTATAGGTTTTGACTTTCCCATCAGTGCTTCTCTTTTTCTTGTAGATCGACTTACACCCTATAAGTTTTACCCTTTCGGGAAGATCCACAAGTTTCCAGACTTGATTAGTCTCCATAGACTTTGTCTTAGTGTTTATAGCTTCTGTCTAGAGCTTTGAATCAACATCCTCTATAGCCTTTGTGTAAGTGTAAGGATCCTTGTCATGTTCAACCGGTTCAACCAAGTAAGCTTCACCATTGAACATATGCCTCTCGGGTTGATGCCTGATCCTCTTACTACGCTGAAGCTCCCAAGGTTATTGTTCAATGGGCTTTTCTACTTTGATTGGATTGGTTTCAACTGGAACCCTTGAAGTCATCAAATCACTTGCTAACTCCTTGAGTACCAATTTACTACGAGGCTTAAAATCATTCATGTAACTTTTCTCAAGAAATGTTGTTTTTGTTGAAACAATGACTTTATTTTCTTTCAGGTTTAGTCCCTTTGAATATCCTACAAACTCGCAAACTTCCAAACATGCTTCTAACTTGTTTGCTTCTTTGCATAGGACATGAGCCAGACATCCCCATAAACAAATATGATTTAAGGATGTCTTCTTACTTGTCCACAACTCGTGAGTAGTTTAAGGAACTGATTTTGAAAGCACATTGTTCAAAAGATAACATGCAATTTGTAGTGCATATCCCAAAAGGATAAAGGTAACATCAAATAACTCATCATAGACCTAACCATGTCCAATAAAGTCATATTTCTTCTCTCAGCTATGCCATTATATAGCGGAGTGCCTAGTGCAATGAAACGGGATAAGATTCTATTTTCTAATAAGCGTCCCAAAAACTCATTAGAGAGGTATTCTCCACCTCGATCAGATCAAAGTATATTTATGGGTTTACCTAATTGCTTCTTTAGGCCGAAACTCCCTAAACTTGTCAAAAGTTTTGATTTTATGATATATTAGCTAGACATGTCTATATCTTGAGTAATCATCAATAAAAATGATGAAGTACTCATACCCTTCACGTGCCCTGAAGTTTATGGGACCACAAACATTAAAATGCACAAGCTCTAGAACCCCTTTGACCCTGTTGCCTTTAGACTCAAATAGTCTTTTGATCATTTTGCCCTCCAAACAAAATTCATATTGTGGTATAGATTCCACCTCTATGTAACTTAAAGGTCTAGCCTTTAAATCCTATTCAGGCTAATATCTAGTTGAAAATGCCAAAGAGAAGTCTTATTAGAGTGAGAAGTTTTAAGTCTTTTAGAGTTATTATTAACCTCAGTATTCAGTAGTGAGTCCATCTTAGGTTTGATAAAATATAGAATGTTTGCATCCATCCATCTATTGGAAAAATAGTATACAGTAGAATTTTAAAATTTTTTTATATCAGAGTATTTTTTAAAACACAAGTTTGACACGCTATATGCATAAATTAACTAGATCTTACTAACTTTGTTTGTCGAAAAGCTCCGCAATCCGTGAAGAGAAGTAACGTTCCAAAAGAGCTTCAACCAACTAGCCTTCTTTGCTATTCTGTATCCATGGCTGCTGAGTGTGTGGGCACACTCGTTAACTCTTCCACTTGGTGGCTCTCCTTCCAAACAATTGAGAAATCCCAAAGCTATAGTTCGTGATTTGTGAACAATAGCTTTTTGGGGAGTTTCAGAGTCTCATAGCAAAGTCTCACTCTAGATTTCTCAACTGATCAAAACAACAATGAGTCTCACTCCCCTTTTTATGGAGGTTGGACCCAGGAGTTAGTCCTTATCTAATAAGGCCACAAGAATTCGAATCAAAACCAATATCTGATAAAATTCGCACGAAAACACATGATCTATTTTTCGCTCGGTCAGTAGGCCGAACTAGTAGATTGGCCTGTTGAACTTGCTCCATCGGTAGTCTGAACTTAAAGATTGGCTACCAAACTTATGATAAATAAGCCATGCGAATCTTTACTTCCCACCTAAGATTCTTGGGATAGAGCTTCAGTTTTAATTAAAATAACCCAATAGAGAAGTTATCTGATTAAAACAATCATATCTAGATAATCTCTAAGAAAATAAATATTTATGATAATTTAACAAGTTTATCTTAAATTAATTTATTCAAAATTAATCCAACCGATAAACAATCATGAATTATCTAATACCGATAATTCAACAAGTTTATCTTGAATTAATTATTTTGTAAAATTAACTCAACTAATAAACAAACATGAATTATTTGATCTTATCAAATTTCAACCAATTTGATAATTTGACACAAGTCACCAATTATTGAAAAAGCACACTGTATCGTTAAAGGATTTATTATGAGCTAGCAAACAGGAGCTAATGGACCTACATAGTTCAAACTCCTAATAATTATGAAACCCAATATCTCAGATATATATTTTATAATTATCAACTCCAACGCTACTCCACTGAAAGCTTAAAGTTGCATTCTCGAATTATATAGAATTACGAAGCCCGTATAGCTAAGTCTCCATGACATATCATAATGTATCGTATCCCCATAGGATTATCTATAATTGGCTTAAGGACAAGTTCTGTCTTACCTTCTTGATTATTTTTCTCTTACATTCCATTATCTCACCATTGAAAAACTTACCATCTAAAGACGGTATGCCATTTGGTTACACCTATATATCCAAATGGTTGAGCGCTTTAGTTTCTAATTACAGGATAACGCATACAAGAGGATATCAACTACTCTTGAAGAAAACCTATGGATTTTATATCATGAATAACTAGTCTACGCTATCAAGAGTCATGCCTCTAACGTACCCGCATACGTACCACTATTAAAATGTAGATGTCACCCTTTGGTACATCAAAAGACACAAGTTAAGACAACATGCCCATCATTTATCTTAGGATTAAGAAATAATACATATGATTATCTAAAGTGAATAAATTCACCGAGACAGAATTATTAATTTGAATCAATTCACTTTATGTCCCGATTCAACACATCGTCACATATGACAATGTGCCAATGTTTCTATTCATAGAGTCCACCTCTGATGGCCAAGATAAACCATCTCCCATCAAGGATATAGACAACATAACAATTTTTGCATGAATAAAGCGCCCAACTTTATTCCCTCGATTGCGGACCTTATGATTTAGACCTCCATCTTAAGACTCGTTTTTTCTACATAATCTGTCCATCATATGCCTAATTCTTAAAGGTTTAGATCGATAGTCTTAGACTTTTGTTTGTTTAATATACATTCAACAAACATGAATGTAAACAAGACAAGATTTGGTATATAAGTAATAAATAAATTCTTTATTGATAAAAATGCCTCTAAAAATATATTACATTCTTACTCTTTAGAGTATACATGTCTTACATCAATACCCTCAAAATTGAATTTTTTATGTTCTTTTGTTTTAAATTCTCAATTTTTTAAAGTGCTTTTAGTTTTTCTTTCTTATATAAGGACAATTTAATCATTTTAAAGATTTAAATTAATTATTAGCTTATATAAGATATAAGTTTATGTATTAAATCTAATCTAAGGTATACATTCGGTGAGCTCAAAACCTAACGAACAATGTTTGTGTAAAATTAATCCATTTATCTATCTTACCTTTTTGATTATTTTTCTCTTACATTCCATTCTCTTACCATTAAAAAACTCACCATCTAAAGACAATATACCATTTGCTTACACCTATGTATCCAAATGGTTGAGCGATCTAGTTTTCTAATTATAAGATAATGCATATAAAAGGATATCAACTACTCCTAAAGAGGAGCTATGGATTCTATATCTACGAATAACAGGTCTATGTTATCAAAAGTTATGCCTCTAACGTATCGGCATGTATACCACTATTAAAATGTGGATGTCACCCTTTGGTACATCTAAAGACATAAGTCAAGATGACAGGCTAAGATACAATACATATGATTGTCTAAAGTAAATCGATTTTCCGAGACAGAATTATTAAACCAAATCAATTTACTTTATGTCTCGATCGAACATATCATCACCTATGACAATGCGCCAATGTTTCTATTCGTGGCATCCACCTCCAATGGCCAAGACAAACCATCTCCCAATAAGAAATATAGACAACATAACAATCTTTGCATAAATAAAGCGTCTAACTTTATTCCCTCAATTGCGGATCTTATCATTTAGGCTATCACCTTAATAATTGTGTCTTCTGCATAATCTCTACATCATATGCCCATTTCTTAAAGGTTTAGACCGACTGTCTTAGATTTTTGTTTGCTTATCATACATCCAACAAATATGAACATAAAGAGGATAACAATTTGGTATATGAATAATAAATAAATTCTTTAAGGAAAAAAATGTCTCCCAAAACATATTACATTTTTACTCTTTAGAGCATACATGTTTAACAATCTCCCACTTGCACAAAGTGAATAAATATGACAAATCTTGCATCCCCGTAGCTTCCACATGCCTCTCAATGGCTCTCCCAGTAAGTGTCTTCATGAATGGATCAGCTAAATTGTCCTCTAATGCAATTTTATACACAGTGACATGCCCGCCTTCTATAAAGTCCTTTTCACACGATACTTTCGATCAATATGCTTACTCTTCTTGTGAAATCTTAGTTCCTTAGCATTAGCTACCGCCGCACTAGTATCACACTTCAGTGATACCCCTTTATCTATACCAGAAACTACCTCAAGATCCCTAGGATACTTATGGAGCCACACTACTTCTTTCGAAGCATCACTAGCTACCATATACTCGGCCTCCATCGTTGAACCCAAAGTGCATCCTAGAGTAAACAAAAAATCCAAAGTCGATCTCTTGGATTCCAGACAAGATTGGAAATCCAAGTCAGTGTATCCTAGAGAAGTTAAGTCCTCACCCGAATACACAAGCATATATACTCGAGTCCTTCTCAAGTACTTGAAAATATGTTTGACCGCAACCTAATAGTTCGGTCCCGGATCTGCCTGAAAACAACTTACAATCCCAACCGCATAACAAATATTGGGTCATGTGCAAAGCATGACATACATGAGACTACTCACTGCCGAAGCATAAGGCACCTTCTTCATGTATTCTCTTTCTTCCTCAGACATTGGAGAGTCTTTCTTAGAAAGAGTAATTCTATACCTAGATGGTTGCCCACTTTTCTTGGAATCCTACACTGTAAACCTCTTGAGAATCTTATCTATAGCCAACCTGGGACAAAGCTATCATTCTATTCTTCCTATCTCGAAAAATTTGGATATCAAGAACAAATTAGCCTCACCCAAGTCCTTTATATCAAACTGCTTGGTCAACCATAATTTAACCGATGACAACGCCCCAACATCATTGCTAATTAGCAAAATGTCATCTACATAGAGCAGTAGAAAAACCACCTTTTCATCTTTAATGTGTTTGTATGCACATGATTCGTCCACATTTTGTGTGAACTCATAAGTCTTGATCACCTAATCAAATATTATGTTCAAAGAATAGGAAGCCTGCTTAAGTCCATATATTGACTTTAGCAGCTTACAAACCTTACCCGTCTTACCCTTGATCTTGAACCGGTCTGGTTGTTCCATATAGATGGACTCATCAAGATAGCCATTAAAAAAGGTCGTCTTAACATCCATTTGCCAAATCTCGTAGTCTAGAGCCGCAGCTATAGATAAGAAAATACGGATGGATTTAAGCATGGCTATAGGTGAAAAGATTTCCTTGTAATCAATTCATTCCTTTTGCATGTATCCCTTAGCTACCAATCTAGCCTTAAAGGTTTTGACCTTTCAATCCACTCCTTTCTTCCTTTTGTAGATCCACTTACACCCTATAGAAAGATCCACAAGCTCCTAGCCCCAATTAGTCTCTATAGACTCCATCTCTATGTTCATAGCCTCTGTCCAAAGTTTTGAATCAACATCCTCCATAGCCTCTGCATAAGTGTAAGGATCCCTGTCATGTTCATCTGATTCAGCCAAGAAGGCCTCACCATTGAACATATTCATCTTAGGTTAACACTCGATCCTCCCACTACGCCAAAGGCCCTTATGTTGTTGTTTGGGTTCGTTTGGTTTTCCTACACTGATTGGAATGGTTTCATTTGGAACCCCTAGAGTGATCGAATCACTCCTTAACTCTTTAGGCACCACTTTGGTTTGAGCCTTAAAGTCATCCGGTAACTCTTCTCAAGGAAAGTTGCATTAGTTAAAACCATGACTTTATTTTCCTTTGGGTTATAAAAATAACCCCCTTTAGTCCATTTTGGATATCCTACAAACACGCAAACTTTTAAACGTGCTTCCAACTTATTCATATCCCTAAACAAGATATGAGTCGAACATCCCCACATGCGAATATGGTTTAAGGATGTCCTTTTCCCTGTCCACAACTCATGAAGAGTTTTAAGAACAAATTTTGAAGGCACATTGTTCAAAAGATGACATGCAGCTTGTTGTGCATATCCCCAAAAGGACAAAGGCAATGATGATTTACTCATCATGGACCTGGCCATATCTAAGAAAATCTTATTTCTTCTCTCAATTATGCCATTCTGTTGTAGAGTGTCCGGTGTAGTCAAATGGGCTAAAATCCCATTCTCTAATAAGTGTCTTCAGAACTCATCAGAAAGGTATTTTTCATCTCGATTGGATCAAAGTGCCTTTATGGGTCTACCCAATTGCTTTTCCACTTCAACCCAAAACTCTCTGAACTTGTCATAAGTTTTGCTTTTGTGTTGCATTAGGTACACATACCCATACCTTGAGTAATCGTAAATAAAAGTGACAAAGTACTCATACCCTCCTCGTGTCCAGATATTCATCGGTCTGTAAACATCACTATGCATAAGTTTCAAAACCCTTTCAGCCCTGTTGCCCTTAGATCCAAATGATCATTTGGTCATTTTACCCTCCAAACAAGATTCACATTGTGGTATAGATTCCACCTTTAAGTGACATAAAGGTCCATCCCTTACCAATCTTTAAATCCTATTCAAGTTAATATGACCAAGTCGTAAATGCCAAAGATAAGTCTTATTAAAGTGAGAAGTTTTAGGCCTTTTAGAGTTATTATCATTCATCTCAGCATTAAGCAGTAAGTCCATTTTAGGTTTGATAAAATATAGATTATTTTGCATCCATCCAAAACAGATAAAAGATTTATTTTTACGAATCACCACTTTATTATTAAAAAAAACCAAATAGGAGTCTTTAAATAAACAAACTATAAAAATTAAATTCCTCTTAAATTTATGAACATAAAAACAATCTCGTAAATTTAAATTCTTATAATTATCAAAATACAAATGGACGTCTCTCGTTGCTTCAGCTAAGACCGAGGATCCATCACCATCCGAAGCGTGAAGTTTGTATGAAGCAGACTTTTTGTTTCTTTCAACCCCTGTAACGAAACACAAACATGATTGGTTGCTTTAGAATCAATGACCTAGGTGTCACTGGATTCCTTAACCAAACAAGTTTCTAAATATAGAAGATCACACCTACCTCCTTGGGAAAGAAAGTCTTTGTAATTCTTTTTTATGTGCTTGGCCTTCCGGTAGAAGAAGCACTTTAGCTTCTTTGGGTTATTCTTCTTCTTCTTCTTCTTACTCTGCAAAGCCATTCTTGGCCCATTGCTTCTTTCCATTCCCTAGGTTAGAATTAGAACCAAAGGCAGTTGCCAAGTTGGCCTTGCCACCAACAAGAGACTCCCTGATCAGTAGTTCAAACTCTTGTAACTGTTTCATCAACTCTATTAAGGTCATATCCCATCTATTGCTTAAATTCAAAGTAGCGCTAAATAGGATAAATTCCTTAGTGTCTCATAGACCATAGTTGTCTGAGTTTCAACATCAATGTCGGCTCCATTAGTTTGTGCCTTAGCTAGGAAACCATGACCAACATCATATGCTCCTATATAGGTGTCCCCGGTCTCTGCTTACAATTCAAGAGTCTTCAACGCACCCTTTGCCGCTTTGTTAAGGCTTAGCCTCCAAACATATCTTCTAGATTATCCAAGATCTGCCTGGTAGTCTCATAATTCTCATGTTGAGCCTATACAACGTTGTTCATACTGGTCATAACATAGCAGCAAGCCTGATTATTAGCATCTTTCTAGTGATATACGCTTAGATTTGCTCATTGGTGAAATCTCTCATAGGCTCAGGAGGACAAGGTGTTGTTAGCACAAATTTTAGTTTCTTAAAGGATAGGACGATGTTTAGGTTCCGTTTCCAATCATTATAGTTCTCACTAGTTATTTGGTTTTTATCAATTATTGATGATAAAGTGTTTTTAGACATTTCTAATCAATAATAAAGAATCATATATCATACATAAGCAAACATATCATAACAGTTTAGTAAGGTAGCATAATTATGTAAAATATACAAATGTGTTTATGTGTTAAAATCTTGAAAATATCACAACCTTACAACGATAATTCCCAACTTAGAATTCAACAAGCTCCTAAGGAAGTCTTATCAAATTCAATCAGGAACACGGATCTCGTCCTGATTAATATATGCCATCCAGGACCCGTATAATCTAGCATGTATTAATAATTATTTCTTTGGCCATCAATTTTATTAACAAAGCTCCTAGGGAGGTTAATAATAAAATCAACATGAGTGTATAACTATCATTTCAATATTTTATCCATGATTAATAATTACCACCTAGGAGTGTGCAATGATAAATCATGCTAAAATACCTTATCCTCTCGAAGATCCAACCCGGTACATGATGAAGTCCCTTCTTAGGGGTCGGAACCACCATGTGCTACTTATGGACCAATGATGGAGGCTGTAGGTCATGTCTTCAAAAACCTTCTCCCACTCATTCTTTTGAAATTAAGGTTTTATTTTATAAACATGCATAAACAATTTTTAATGAGCAGCACTTCCCATTCTATATGACATGTTATCAATATACATGGCAAATCATATTATAATGTAGACAAGCAAAGCAATCATGCAAACCCACAAGCAAAATAATAATAAATAATCGTAATATTATGGTTTCACCTTAGTAAATAGAAAACAAAAATTATAAGAGAATAATTGAAACATATTATCGATTGTTCAACCTTGAATCTTCAAATTGTATCCTTTTTCATGTAACTTCCATCCTCAAGTCTTCAATCCCGCATAGATCAAATACTCCATATTTTCGATGATATCCAATTTTAATGCTTCTTAGAATTTTCCCAAAAATAAAATCAAAACTGCATCAAAAAACACATCTTTTTTGAAAAATCACAGCTCTCTATTGGCATGCTAATCTGTATAATCAGCCTGCCAGTCATGATCCATTGGCCTGCCAATCTTTTTAGGTCGGCCTAACAATCATGACAGTTTGGCCTACCGTCAGAGCCACTAGATTTTTGCCCCGCGGATGGCCTATCGAACTTGAAGTTTGACCTGCCGATCTACGACCATTAGCCTGTTGGACCTACGGGTTCGGCATGCCGACCGAGTAGAGATCACCTTTTTTTTTTTCTAGAAAATACAATCCTTAATGCAATTTATCAATTTTATTTTCAACAATTCAAAAATATAAAATTAGAGACTCAGGAAATACCTGGGAACGTTGTCATCTATCTTCTAGATCCACTTCTAGATCCGTCTTCTACGAATAATTATTTAATTATAAAATTCTTACAGATTTAAAATTAAATAATAATTCCTAGATAGAGATAATCTAGATAATCTCTAAGAAAAGAATATTCCTGATAATTCAACAAGTTTTAAACAAACATGAATTATCTGATACCGATAATTCAACAAGTTTATCTTGGATTAATTTTTTCACAAAATTAACTCAACCAATAAACAAACATGAATTAACTTATTCTATCGAATTTCAGCCAATCTGATAATTTGACACAAGTCACCAATTATTAGAAAAGCACGCTGTATCATTACAGGATTTATTATGAGTTAGCAAAGGAGACCTGATGGACCTATATAGTTCAAGCTCTCGATAATTATGAAGCGCAATATCCCAAATTTAAATTTCATAATTATTTACTCCAACGTTACTCCACTAAAAGCTCAGAGTGCACTCTCAAACTATATAGAATTACGAAGCCCGTATAGCTAAGCCTCCATGACATATCATAATGTATCGTATCCCTATACGATTTTCTATAATCGGCTTAAGGACAAGTTCTATCTTATTTTCTTGATTATTTTTCTCTTACATTTCATTATCTCACCATTGAAAAACTTACTATTCGAAGACGATATACCATTCGGTTATACCTATGTATACAAATGGTTGGGCACTCTAGTTTTTCAATTACAGGATAACACATAAGTCACCAATTATTAGAAAAGCATGTCGTATTGTTATAGGATTTTTTATAAGCTAGAAAAGGGGATCTGATGGACCTATATAGTTCAAGCTCCCGATAATTATGAAACCCAATATCCCAAATATACATTTCATAATTATTAGCTCTAACGCTATTCCACTAAAAGCTAAAAGTTGCACTCTCGAACTATATAGAATTACGAAGCCCGTATAGCTAAGTCTTCATGATATATCATAATGTATCGTATCCCTGTAGGATTGTCTATAACCAGCTTAAGGATAAATTCTATCTTACCTTTCCGATTATTTTTATCTTATGGTCTATTATCTCACCATTGGAAAACTTACCATCCAAAGACGGTATACCATTCGGTTACACTTATATATTCAAATGGTTGAGTACTCTAGTTTTCTAATTACAAGATAACACATATAAGAGGATATCAACTACTCCTAAAAGGAGTTATGGATTCTATATCTATGAATAATAGGTCTACACTATCAAGGATCATGCCTCCAACATACCGGTATGCGTATCAATATTAAAATGTAGATATCACCCTTTGGTACATCAAAAGGCTTAAGTGAAGACAACGAGCCCACTATTCATCTTGAGATTAAGATACAATAGATATGATTGTCTAAAGTGAATCGATTTGCCGAGACAGAATTATTGAACCAAATCAATTCACTTTATGACCTAATCCAATACATAGTCACTTATGACAATGTGTCAATGTTTCTATTCCCAGAGTGCACCTTCGATGGCCAAGATAAACCATCTCCCAATAGGGATATAGACAATATAACAATCTTTGCATAAATAAAGCGTCTAACTTTATTCCCCATATTGCAGATCTTATCATGTAGACCGTCATCTTAAGAATCGTGTCTTTCGCATAATCTATCCATCATATGCCTAATTCTTAAAGGTTTAGACCGATAGTCTCAGATTATTGTTTACTTATCATAAATCCAACAAATATGAACGTAAAGAGGACAACAATTTGATATATGAATAATAAATAAACTCTTTATAGATAAAAATATCTCCAAAAACATATTACATTTTTACTCCTTAGGGCATACATGTCTAACACCATCATATATAAAATATTTGTTTTTACGAATTACAACTTTATTATTAAAAGAAACTGAATAAAAGTATTGAAACAAACAAATGATAGAAATTAAATTCCTTTTAAGTTTAGGAACATAAAAATAATATTTCAAAACCAAAATCCTGTAATTATCAAAATAAAGATGGAAGTCTCCTATTGCTTTAGCCAACACTAAGGATCCATTGCCCATCTGTAACATGAAGTTCTCATGCAGCAAACTTCTCGTTTCCTTAAACCCCTAAAAAAAAACACATAATTGATTAGTTGCTACAAAATCTATGACTCAAGTGTCACTTGATTCTTCAACTAAATAAGTTCCAATAATCAAAAGTTCGCACTCACTTGCTCAAGAAAGGAAGTCCTTGTAATTCTCATTGATGTGCCCAACCCTCTTGTAGAAAAAGCACTTGAGCTTCTTCGAGTTCTTCTTTTTTCTTTGTGTCCTTGCCTTTGATTGGGATAGAAGACTTCTCGTTCTTGGCCCTTTGCTTTTTTCTATTCCTTGGGTTAGGATTGGAACCATTGCAGCCGCCAAGTTAGCCTCACCACCAACAAGAGTTTCCTTGATAAGATTTTAAAACTCCCGTATCTACTTCATCAGCTCAGTCAAGGTCGCATCTTGTCTATTGCTCAAATGATTTGAAGCTCCAAACGAGATAAAATCCTTAGATAGAGTCTCAAAGACCATAATCATTTGCAACTCAGTGTGAATGTTAGCTCTATTGGTTTGAGTCTAAGCGAGGTAAACCATGACTAACATCATATGCTTCTTCATGGGAGTCTCAAGTCTTTGTTTGCGGTTTAAGAGGTTGCAAAGAGCCCTTTGTTCTTTTGTAAGAGCTTGGCCTCTAAATATGTCTTCAAGATTATCCAAGATCTGCCAAGTAGTCTCATAATCTTCATGTTCAACCTATAACACGTTATTCATGCTAGCCATAATGTAACAACGGGCCTAATTGTTAGCATCCTTCCAGCAATTATACGGTTGAATTTGCTCATTTGTGGATTCCTCATAGGTTCAAGAGGACACGGTATTGTCAGTATAAATTTAAGTTTCTCAAAGGAAAGAACAATATTCAGGTTCCTTTTTCAATCATTGTAATTCTCGCCAGTTAAGATGTTTTTATTTTTTATCGAGTGTCGATGATAAAGTGTTTTTATATATTTTAATCTACAATAAAGATTCATATACCAAATTTAAGCAAACATTCCACAACAGTTTAGAAAGATAACATAAACAAGTAAACATACAATTGTGTTTATGTGTTAAAACCTTGAAAAAATCACAACCTTACAAAAAATAATTCCTAACTTAGAATCCAACAAGCTACCTAGGGGAGACTTGCTAAATTTAAATAGGAATGCGAATCCCTCCGATTAATATATGTCATCCAAGACTTGTCTAATCTAGCATATACTAATAATCATTTTCTTTGGCCATTAATTTCATTAACAGAGCCCCTAGGGGAGGTTAATAAATAAACTCTTGTGGATAAAATGTCTCCAAAAAACTTATTACAATATTTTACTCCTTAAGGCATTATGTCTAATAGTTTATTCAATTTAGAATGAAAATTTTCATTTAAAAAAAGTGGATTTTTATCATAGAAAATGTTCTCTATTATTATTGATAGAAATTGTTATTTTCAATTGTTTGTTCAATTTTTTAATGGCCTAATATATATATATATATATATATATATATATATATATAAGCATATTCCCATTAAAAATTTATACCATGCGATGTGAAAAAGGTAGGAAAAAAGAACCATTCTTATCATGCAAATTCTATTGAAAATAAGACTATAGAAAAGAGCAATGCTATTTAACTTTCATAGAGTCTTGTTACTAACAAAACATTATATACTAAACTGAGGTTGCAGTTTTGTGAGTTGTATAGTTTTAACTCTATAAGAATAAAAAGAGTTTTTCTAAAACAAAGTTCCGTTTTAATAGAGCAACAAGTGCATTATTATTATTATTATTATTATTATTATGGCCAATGAAAATTATGTACACTCTAGAAAAGCAAAATGATAATTATGTATGACAGGCCACCAAATTGATTATAAATAAAATTGTTTATTATATTTTATAGAAACCAGATATTAATTAATCTACATTGTTTTGAATTATTGGAATTTGTTGTTAAACAATAAAACCTCCTTCTCAAAGGATAAGAATATTAATTTTACTTTAATAAGCTTGATCAATTTTTTCCAATTTTAGGACATAAAATAGTCGCCTTCTTATCCGCTGCATCCACTCATCAGACAGATGAGAGGGAATGTCCAAAGAATCTACACAGGAGTGACATGAGCACGCTGGGTGACCGCAAACAAAAAGGGATTCGATAAATCTTCAATAAATATAGAAAGTCACAAACATCGAAAAAAAGAAAAGGCTTAATAAAAATTATTATTTATTTTTTTACAACAATATAAAAATAATAATATAGCAACTGCAAAGGATCGGCGAGTGAGAACGTAGATTTAGCGCGTGAACAAACGTCCCCGTAACGATTAATCAAAATGTCAGGTCTGCCCCACATGAAGGAGACCCATTGACCAAAACGGCCCCGCCGTCAACATCAGACAGCCTACCGCTCATCAAACTCAAACTTCCCGTGCCTCCAATGACCTAACGGAACCCGTCTACATTAACAGCGTTCACCTTGGAGTCATACTCAAATGTTATAGTAACAATAAAAAAATTATTACAATATAAAACTCTTATATATTATACTAAAAATTATTTCAATTAATAGTTTACCCTATAAGTTCAAAAATTAAAGTAGGGTAGAAGAAAATACCGTACCTATAAGATCCACTTCCAAACTAATATATTTTTTAAAAAGACTGATGAACCATTCAATCATGAAAATGTCTCACAGTGAGACATATTGGGTGATCGAGCTCGTTACGACCTTATGATTTAAATTAAACGTTTAGCATGAAATAAGTGCAACGATATTATAAAAAAAAAAACTTGTTAGTAATGAACGTGTATGATAGACATTCCTATAGTTACAATCAACGTTCCTTTTTTTAAGGTTTTGAATCTCGGTCTTACACCCTATTTAAAAAAATCTTGTTTGTTTTCACGTAATATGATTTATCGTGTGTTTGACTAAGGGTGATTTACACCATTAACTTAGTTATAAACAATGTAAAGCTTTCATATGCTATAGTAAAAAAAAAAAAATTATTACAATGTAAAGTTATCATATGCTACAATAAGAAAGCTCTAATCAATAGGTCTCGTTATTATACCAAACACTCTATTAATTAGATCCAAAGTTTATAAAATCAATTACAAAAGGAAATTTTCACGTGAGTTGCATCCGAATGTCGATATACAAGTAAGTTTAAACTCTAATTATCTCTTTTTTTTTTAGTTTGGCAGGCGAGCATGGTGGACTCTCTCTAATCACAGTTTGATTTATAAGTAGCGTTTTTTAATTTTTTTATTCTTATTTTTGGATAGGAAGTGAACTTTTGTGATTAAACATTGTAGAAATGACACCTTTTGGAACTTCTACGAATTTGACGCCAGATAGGGGCTCTTTCTGCCCGTCTGCTTGAATTAAATCATCCTTTGAATAACGGATGAAAGAATTAAGACTGGCAATTCGAGTCCACGGGTCGGGTTCGGGTCAGGTTTGGTCCTTATTTAAACAACTAATACGTCAATCCGAACTCAAAAGGTCAAAAAAAGCCCAACCCGGACACGACCTGAAGTGTAGATGGGTTGATCCAACCCGACCCGACCCGTGTAACCCGCCAGTATGTACTTTATACCTGTTCGTGTTGATACGACATACTGACCCACTAAACTCGATAAACCCACAACACGATAAACCCAACAATAAGCCTACAAAATAAAGAATAACCCAACAAAACAAAACAAAACCATCAAAAAAGTTAACAAAACTTTATATAAGTTTAACAAAAATAAATATGCTAGAAATAAGAATCATATCAAGTTAGATATACAACAAATGTTAGACTAATTTAACACATTAAAATTAATTTCAGGTTATATGGGTTGCATTAAGGTCACATGAGTTCAATTTGGGTTACACGGGTTGATTAATAATTTTCAGGTCAATTTCGAGTTAACCTGATTTCGACACAGTTTTGGCGGGTTATTTCGGGTTGATTTTGTGTTGATTCGAGTTGACCCTAACTCAACCCGTTTTTTGTGTGGGTTACATGGTTCAACCCAATTCTAACCCGAGGCCTATTTTTTCAACCCTAATCCGCATTTTTCGTGTAAGGTTCATTTCGTGTCATCGTATCGTAACCCAAATTGCTGGCCCTAAAAAGAATGGACCTTCGACAATGCGGACTGCTCCTTTGAATAAAGGGTAAAAGAATGGACCTTTTACAATGCGGACCGCATGGTGCAACTTTGTTAGATAATTGGATTCAATCAAAATTATTTTTTTTAGATCTAAAAATTGAAAAATAAATATCTATTTATTGATTTTTTTTAATTAGTGCTACTTGTAAAAATATATATAAAATAATACAAAAAAGGGATGGAATTCATATTTAGAATCTTTCTCGGAGTGATCCACCGATGGACTTAAAATTACTTTTTTAATATAAATCTAAGGATCCTATGGGAGAAATTCTCTTTTATTTAAAACAGAACAAAGTATATTTCAAGAAATTACAGTGGTGATACCTACGTAAGAAATACCATAATCCTACCAAAGGAAAAAGGTTAAGAAATCTTGAAAATTAACGATATATTTGTTTAATGAATTTTTTAGACTCAATGGACTTAAATTTGGATTCAAATATTAAGAATCTTTTCGATACATGTTTGTTTTTGTCAAAATTCAAATCCTTTAAGCATCAAGAATCCAAGTTTTTAGAATTCTCATCCCTCTAAACATATAATACTTGTATATCTTTACTATGGTAAAAACTGAAATTCTCTATCTTATATTTGAAGAAAAAAATCATAACTTCTTCATTTGATATTTAATTAAGATGATTTTTTATTGTGTTCCTAGTAAAGAAAGGAATAAATCAAGATTCATATTGCATATTTTTTAAGATTATTAGCTTTAAGATTTTATTAGTTTTGTTTATAAGTCAAAAATTATTTTCACTACCTCTTCAAACACAAATTTTAAATTTATTATATACTCAAATTAAAACTTAAATGTACATCAACACGTCAATTTGGATAATAATTTAAATTATTAACTCAAATCCTAATTCAAATAACAATAAATCAAATCAAATCACTAATTTAAATTTATTTACCAAACAGACTCTAAATAATTTTTGATTTGTAAAATAAAAAGGAAAAGAAATTCTGTTTTGAACGCATGTATAACAGGAAAACAATGGTCTTTTCTGAGCCCGTAAATTAGAAAGCTGTAACTCAGAGGAAAGACAATCATTGGTCAGTTGTGGAGTTCCAAGTGAAGAAACCTGTTGCCTTTCCCATACCAAGGGTACCTTTGGCTTTTCTTCTGCACTAAGCTTGCAACCTTGAAATGGAAACTTTTTTTTCTTCTTGCTCTTTTCCTTTCAAAGAAAGCCAAATGGAGGTTTTCTTTATTCTTTTTCTATCATTTCTTAGGAAGAAAAATAAGATGTAATTTTTCTTGCCAAAAAAAAAAAAACTGTGAATATTAATTCTTTTAATGATAAGTTACATGGACGTGATTATTATGGTCTAGTTTTTGATTGAAAATAGAGTTATATGTTTTTTTATGGGATATAGAGTTGTAGAATTTTTTTCCTTTTTTTATTGAAATATTGAGTTATAGAGTTCTGCAACGCCAAAAAATGCTTACGAAATCTGTAGTCAATTATTGTTAAGAAAACATGACTGTTTCATACATGGAGTCCTTCGGGGGCATTAGACAAATAGTCCTGCCGCTTTTCTTTTCTATTTTATACCAATTAACGTCCTTTTAAGTAGTTGGCGACTTTGCTTTGCCATACTCAGAAAATGGGGGAAAAAAATCGAAAGAGGAAGAAATGAAAAAAAAAGAAAAAAAGAAAAGGTAACGTAGTCTATCACACGCTATTAGTAATTTAGGCTATTAGTAATTTAGTGCTAGTACCTTTTCTCAATTGCTACAATTTTTATCTTCAAATTCCCTAGCGGGTATGAAAGTCTTAGTCTTAATAGGTTGTTTACAACTATTAATCATATACTACAATGAAAAATAAGATTACTATAATATAAAATTTTCACATACTATTATTTTTAAACTAAAATGGTTGATTTTATCTTTTTTTTTTTTTCAAACCACCTATCGGAAATATTCTTGACAATATTGTTCATCTATTTCAAAGCATAAACCAGTGCATTTGCAGTGAAGGGCAATAATTTTTTTCTCTCTTTTTCCAAAAAAAAAAAAAAAACTCTCAAATTACAAATTCAGGTCCTTTGACCCTAAAATAAATGGCCACTTCCTACTGGGCAGGTGGGTCGGTCAGTTGCAAAAACGCCACCGAATGGTCAATCATGTTTGCTCTTTTTTTTTTTTGAAAAAAAAAAAGAACTCAATCATTTTGCAGCGATTTGCATTTGTAATTAGAGAAATACAGCATTTAGAAAGGCGCTACATTATTTAATCTCATTGTACACAATTTTACTACCAATAAACTCTAAGTCTTGGTTTAAAAAATATATTATATGTTAAATTAGGATTCATAGTTTTGTAAATAATAGAGTTTTATAGAGATAAAAAGATTTTTCTCTAAAAAGGGTTAAAATTTTTCATTTTTCTCGTTAACTAATAAATACTTAACTGATCTAAGTATTTACTAGCAATAATCTCAAACAGTCTCAAAGTGGTCTTGAGTTCAAATGTGCAATTTAAATTAAACAAATAAAATGAGAAAACCATCAATTAATCAACTCGGTCGTGTAATCTAAGAGTTTAACGTATGGATGAAGTAAATGTAATTCCTCGAACAAAGACAGGTTAACTTGGTGAATTGACTCTTTTATTCAATATCTGAGTATATAATACGATGATCCTGTCATTTCATGCGTGTTATATGTGTTTAATTATATTAGATGTCAAGAAATTTTAATAAAATCAGATGGTGGTGTTGGTGGATGATGGATTATAGAATTGTGATTACAAAATTATGTTAGTAATTGACTTAACGAATAAATTAAATGGTTTGATTAAGAATTGATCACCGTTGCACAAGGACTTGCGCCGGCTGGGAAGGATGACACATTATATTTGACAAATGAAGAGAACTAAACTACTAAACAGACTAAATTAAGGTGCAACATAAAAAGAAAATAAAATAACTAAATTAAGTCCTTTTGATGTTAGCACAACTGCAAATAACATATTTGTCAGACATAAATTGTTGGGCTGTACCTTTTGCCCCTTACACGCAAAGTGAAATAAAATATAGGCTAAGCAAATTCCCAACTTTCATTAATGGAGGAGTTTGGCTTGTACCCTCACTTTATGAAGCTTTAACTGATTTAGAAAAATTGACAATGTTGAAATCTTCATTGATTTTCAATATATAGGTGTTAGGTTGTGCAAAAAAACCATCAAACCACTGGACTAGAGTAGTCCAGTGGTGATCGGACTGTTAAAAAAGGGTCGGGTCCGATCCAGTTTGAAAATTTGAAACCAACGGCCTGGAACGGATCGGACTATTTGTTTATCTATATAATAAAAAAATAAACATTAAAAAAACCCTTCCTTAATTAAAAATGACTTAGTCTTATTAAAACTATAGTCTTTTTTTTTTTTTTCCTTCACGACCTTTACTTCACACTTCAGCCACACACACACATTTTGGGTGACTGCATTCTTTGTACTTTGCTTTGAATTGTTTTATCTTTTGTTTGATTTTTGTTGATTGCTATTTTTGTTTTTTTTTTAGAATGTTTGTTTTATGATTTAGATATTTAGGGTTTTAAAAGTATAAAATCTAGTCTAAGAAATCACAAAAATTACTAAAAGAAACCCCAAACCACGGTTCAAGCCAAACCAGACCATTTATCCGGTCCTAAAATTTTCCAAACTACGAACACAATTTGGTCCCAAATAATGAAGATATAAAATAAAATATGATTTATTATTTGAATTTTGTAAATATTAAGATTCTTGATTTCCTTTCCTTTATTGTTATCTTGATAATTTCTTATTATCTAATTTTCTCTTTTGGTATTTGAATTATATTTTGTAATATTATAAATACCTACTTTATTCAATGAAAAGGCTATAACATATTTTTTTTCCATTCTATTATTCTCTATTCTAATAACCTGACGGTGACAAGGAAAAGCTAAAGTGTATTTCCAGAAACAAGAAAAGAAAAGAGAAAAGAAAAACACACACACACTAAAGAGTAAAAAGTATAAAAGAGTAGATTATAGACATTCCGTCTTCTTTTAATCGAATCAATTGACAAACAAACTTGATTAGTTTTGTAATAATTTTTAATAATTTTTCCAAGTTTGAAATTTTTATCCTACCCTAAACTCAAATATATCCATTAAACAAACTTCATAATATATAATAAAAATTTTCAAATTTTGTTCAACTTTCTGAGTTAGATTAATTTTAAAAATTCCCGCTACTGTGAATTTTATGCCTACATGCCTCCTAATATTTAGAAATTGTCATTATGTGTATTTAGGGAGAAAGAGCAAAGAGCGTATTTAGGCTAAACCTTAGAAAATAATGTTATATAATTTCAAAATATGTAATAAATAGCATATCGTGGGAGATTGAGTAATATCTCATGAGAAATTGAGAACAAAAACCCAAAAGTATCCCCACCTCTTTATCCTCCATATCTTTCATCCTCCTTTCTTATTGGCACCGCTGACAGATAGAAAATACAATATTTATTAAGAAATATTGTATTTACCGTGTAAATATAAAAATTAACCAATGACTTTGCAGGACCGTTGGCGGTCGTATAAATATAATATTTACCAATAAATACTATATTTACCAGGTAAATACAATAATTCATTGGAGACTTTGTCAGAGCACCATCGGCCACAAAATACAATATTTATTGATAAATATCATATTTACCGTGTAAATACAAAAATTAACTGTTGCTTCATTGGACTGTCGGTAGTTGTGCAAATACAATATTTTCCAAGAAATGCCGTATTTATCGTATAAATATAAAAATTCACCGGTGACTTCGTCAGACCGCCAGCGGCCCAAAAATACAATATTTACTAGAAAATACCGTATTTATCATGCAAATACAATAATTCATCGGTGACTTCATTCGACCACTGGTGGCCAAAAATATAATGTTTATCGAGAAATATTGTATTTACCATGTAATTCAAAAATTCACCTTCTTCCTCGTTAGACAGCCAGCGGTCGTGTAAATACAATATTTATCAGGAAATATTATATTTATTATGTCAATACAAAAATTCACCTATGACTTTGTGGGATTGTCGACGATCGAAAAATATAATATTAACCTGATAATACTGTATTACTGTGTAAATACAAAATTTCACTAGTGACTTCATTTGACTACGCGGCAGCCAAAACTTACATTATTAAGCTGTTAATATGGTATTACCATGTAAATACAGTATTAATATATAAATACAAAAATTCGCTAGTGGCTTTACTAGACATAACCAACACCGATAACATTATTGACGGCCAAGAAATACATTATTAACATAAAAATGTAGTATTTCTATGTAAATATAAATTTACTGGTGACGTCATCGTACATCATTGACATCAACGATGTCGCTTGTGGCTGATAAGTACAATATATTTTTTAAGAAATATAGTATTTCCTAATCAAAACCAAAAAAAAAAAAAAAAACAATTAGATGATCTAAAAATCAAAGCCACAAAGTTTTCAATTGATATTTCAAAGGAAAAAAATATAACATCATATTTCTCTGTAACAAAACCAGAACTTCACTATCTCGGCCACCACCACTACAGCCATCAACGTCCCTTACCATAACAGAACCAAAACCTCCCGATGTAAAAGACCTTAGGTTCCCCATTGCTCACTATCATGGTTTGTGTTGCTAAAAATTGCTAAGATCTATGACCTACCTCCTCGAACAACCTTCTCTGTCTCACGCCGTTCAACACCACGGTTGTATATAGCTTCAAAGGAACTCTACGAACATAGCATAGGGTTCGCCATTGTTATTTGCTACCAAAATAGTTCCTCAGATTAACAAATAGATCGTCCGTAATGGTCATCTTCTTCAACGATGAGCTAATGGATCTTCGTGAGATCTTCACTTGCGCGATCCTCCGAAACCTTGTTGTGTAACACCCCGAAGTTAATTAAATGTAATTAGAATATTAAATGGTGAATTAGTGTGCCATGATGAGTGTTTTAAACTTAATTTGATTATTTTGTGAAAATTAAGAAAACTTTGTGTTGATTTACTCTTTTAGTGATTTTTAATTATTCTAAATTGTTTTTGATTGTTAACTTAAGTTTTAATAGAACAATTTGATTTGAAAACAGAGTGTGGTTGCACACAGTTTTATGCAACTGCTTTTCTCTCTCTTCTTCTATTTATTTCCCTTTCCTCTCTCTCTCCTCATTTCTCCCGTGCACTCTCTCTCTCCTCTTTCTCTCGTCTCTCTCGGTTCTCTCATTCTCTCTCTCAATCTCTCAAAATTTTTGAAAACAAATCACGTTTTCAAGCTTCGGGCTAGGAGATCGAAGGCTTGGGGACAAGATTCAACGACAAAAACAACGTTTTCAAGCTTTGATTCGAGGTTAGATTTTAAAATTCAAAGTTTTTCTATTTTTCAAGATTTTCTTGTATTTTGAAATTTTGGAGTTTTTAAGTCTAGAAAAGCTTCGATCTAAGTTA